>APFE031178624.1:0-31658 GCA_000404065.3 Pinus taeda | reverse complement strand
GGAGGGGAGGAGGAGTAGAGGGGAAAGGTGTGCAAAGGGCGGGTAGGCGTGGGGTTGAGCGGCGGCTGTGGGGGTGGAGGGGGGTGCGGTGGTCGAAGGGACAGGGTGGGTGACTTTGGGGAGGGGCCGGTAGGGTATGCGGAGGGGGTGCGTGGCTAGCTGATTGCAGGATGGGGGTGCCCCGGGCTCACCATGCTCACGAAGGAAATATTGGTTAATTTGGCTAACAAAAAATATTAAGTTTAAAAAAAAAATCTACTTCGTTAAACTAATTTAATATGAAAATTTTCAAGGAAAAAAATTTAACTGACCTTTCAATTGCGAGAATTCTTTGTTGAATATGTTGTTCATACCAATGTAGTTGCTCCACAAATTCGTTCCAAGTCTTTCAACGAACCTTAGAAAACCTTGATGTAATGTGAGTAATAGTGATAATGAAATTTAGTATATAGGTGAAATTACGAAGATGTTTTACCATACGGTGAATGCGGGATTAATCAATTTTAACAAATTTTAATATGTTAATTTTTTTATGGCGATGAAAGAAAATATGATAAAGTGAATATTATGGAAGTGTTTTACAGCAGGTTGAATGTGGGATTAATTTGTTTCAGAATGTATTAACAAAAAAAAAAAAAAAACATTCAATTGTTTAGTAAATATTATATACTTTGACTATTAAAATAATTTAGGTAGAAGTTGTAATTTACAATTTTAATTTTAATGATTTATTTCATAAAAAAAAAATAGTTTAAATTTTTCATTAAATTGTAGAATAAAATAATGAAGAGAAATAAATCTCACAAACTTTTAGGAATGAAATATTTTCGCGAAATGTTTTGGGAGGAAAATTTTTGGAGGGAAATATTTTCGTGAAATTTTTTGGGGGGGAATTTTTGGAGGGAAAATTTCATTCTCTAAGCTATATAATATCTTTAGGAGACTCTCCATTTGTATCATTCAACATCTTATATTTGAAAGGGATGGATTGTCCTGATAGTGAAGTTTCGATTTATACAGCGTCAACATCTTCATCGCGTAACAACTCTATTCATATGGATGCATATAGCGGGAATTCTTCCACTATGAATAGAAAGTCAATTCTTCCACTTAGTCTTGATCCTAAGGACTATGAGAGCAGCACTATTGAAAGAGAGGATGGAGAATTTCAAATAAATAAAGAGTCACAGATTCCATTTAGTCCGAATTCGAAGGACTATGAAAGCAGCAGTGATGATGAGCTTGATGACAAATATCAAAAGAATGGAGTCTCACGGTGTCCACTTAGTCCTAATTCTAAGGACTATGAAAGCAACAGTGATAAAAACCATGATGGTGAAATTCAAAAGAATGAAGTGTCACGGTGTCCACTTAGTCCTAATTCTAAGGACTATGAGAGCAACAGTGTTGAAAAGCATGATAACGAATTTCCAAAGATTGGATTATCACGGTGTCCACTTAGTCCTAATTCTAAGGACTATGAGAGCAGCAGTGATAAAGAGCGTGATAACGAATTTGAAAAGAATGGAGTGTCAAAGTGTCCACTTAGTCCTAATTCTAAGGACTATGAGAGCAGCAGTGATGAAGTGCATGATGATGAATTTCAAAAGTATGGAGTGTCACGGTGTCCAGTTAGTCCTAACTCTAAGGACTATGAGAGCAGCTTTGATGAAGAGGGGGATGACGAATTGCAAAAGTATGGAGTGCCACAGTCTCCAGTTAGTCCTAATTCTAAGGACTATGACAGCAGCAGTAATGAACAGCAGGATGATGAATTTCAAAAGAATGGAGTGTCACGGTGTCCACTTAGTCCTAATTCTAAGGACTATGAGAGCAACCGTGATAAAGAGCGTGATGATGAATTTCAAAAGAATGAAGTGTCACAATGTCATCTTAGTCCTAATTCTAAGGACTATGAGAGCAGCAGTGATGAAGGACAGGATGATGCACTTAGTCCTAATTCTAATGAGTATAAAGGTAGAAGTGATGAAGGACAGGATGATGCACTTAGTCCTAATTTTATGGACTATGAGAGCAGCACTGAAAATGCACATGAGGAAGAATATCCAATAAACATCGAGTCAAATTTTCCATTGAGTCTGAATTCTAAGGACTATGATAGTAGCACTGAAGAAGGGGAAGATGAAGAATATCCTCCAAGTTAGTATTTGAAAAGCACAGTTGATCATAGTGTGGATAACATTCCTCTTAATGATGAATCTGAAAATCCTTATACAAATGATGATCCAATGATGGAGATGTTGCCAAGAAATATTGTATCGAGGAGTAGGAGTAGTCTTTTTCATATCAATGCAAGATGCTCTAGTTATACAGGGGGTAGAGCAGAATATTTCACGAGAAGAAGTTCTATCAGCGCACTCATTTCAAGTGAATGTTGCCAAAAATATTGCTTGAAACATATGGATTTCAAATTTGCATTAGAGAGCAGGAAGAGATATTTGTCAATGAATAAAAGCATGCAAAATTCATATTTAGTTGGGTGCATGCAATCTACATTGTCAGGTTATGATTATCATATTAGGACTTTATTTATCTGTAGAAAAGCTTTCAAAATGTTTCATTCGATTGGGAATTTTCATCTATCGAGAATTCAAGAAAAATTGCAAAAAGATCCCACATTTTATTCTGAAGTACATCATAAAAGACAATTTGGGCCATTATCAAATATTGCAATGTCATGGATGAAAGATTTATTTTCAAAGCATGGAGAGTGCATGCCAAATAGAGAGACAATACATATTCCAGATAGTTTTTCAAGACGAGAAATCTACAACTTATACAAAGAATATGCAGAAGGTGTTGAGGGGCATGGCCGGTTTATTACATATCAATATTTTGTGAAAGTATGGAAGAAAGAATTCAACAATGTTCGTATTCCTAAGAAGACAAGGATGGGGATTTGCAGTAGATGTGCTTCTCTTAAATCAAAAAGGGACAAATGTGAAGGGTCAGAAAGAGGTAGGCATTCATAACTTTAGCTTTTAAAATTGTATATTCATCAAGTATGAAAACATATTTCTTAATGGCTTTCTTTTATGTTGTGTAGATTCAATTGTCAAATAATTTTAGGAGCATCGCGAACAACAAACAAATGAAAGGAAAAAGTTGTACAAGCATCGAAAGAAGTGTTATGATAATCCGAATAAATATTTGGGTTTGATAATTGATGGTATGAACCAGAAGAAAACACTTTTACCACATTTTGTTCACACACTCAAAAATTTACAGGAGGAAAATTTTATTCAATATCACTTGGTCGATTGTATGGTCTTCAATGGGAAAATGTTGTCAAAGGTGTACTTCATAACTCCAGATATTCATAATGATGCAAATCTGACCATAACCATAATTCATGATGTGCTTTCTCATTGGTCTAGTAATCTTCCTGAAGTTTTGTATCTACAATTGGACAACACTTGCCGTGAAAACAAAAATTAGGTTGTTTTTGGATATCTAAATATGCTTGTTCAATTGAGAATTTTTCAGAAGATAAAGGTTGGTTTCCTTTTTGTTGGGCACACTCATGACCATATTGATAAGATGTTCAATCGTTTTTCAATCACATTGAGGAGGAAAGAAGCTAGGAGCTTGCCATCATTAATTGAATGTATTAAGAAATCATACATGCCAGAGCCTACTTTTGATGTGTTGGAAGAAACTGTTGACATGCGAAGGTTTATTATGGGAGCATATGGTGAGGGGAAATGCATTGAACAACTTAATGACATTAGCTTCCAACATCAATTTCGTATCAAAAAAAATTGATGGGAAAACACTAATATGGGGTAAGAAGTATTCAACTACTGCATAATGGGCACCGTCATCAGGTTTGCAATTTTTGAAGTTCATTCCAGATCATCCAATATTTGCATCAAAAATATTGTTATTACAATCAGTTGGTGAAGTTCATAATGCACACAACCAAAATAGAGATATAAATTATTCTGATTGCCTAGAATAAATTAAAAAATGTATTAGATATACATGAGTACTTTGACATTGCTGATTCAGTTTGGTGGGAGTCATTTTTCAATAATCAAAGTGATATCATTTCAAAAACAACAAATGAAGATATACCTTTGAAAAATCCATTTATTTGGCCACAAAATGCGTCGAATGCACATGAGGAAATAAATATTGTTGAACAACAACAATCTCAAGGTATTATTAATTCTTCACAAGCAGAGGAAAGAGAGATGTATATTGGTTCCAGAAGATCCCATGCACAACGTGAAGCCATGGAAGACCTTTATAGGGGTTCAGTACAGGATATTAAGGAGGGTTGCATGATCACAGTGCTAGCAGATAGAGATCCCAATGGCTATCCATTATGGGTTGCTAAAGTTATAAAGGTCTTTACAAAAAACGAAGATGTTACAAGTGTTGAAGTACATTGGTATGCCACAAATACACACCCATTCAATGGTGTGTATAAGCTAGAGATGGTAGTTGACAAAAAAAAATGGCGGAAAGAGAAAAAGAAAGGGTACGAATATAAATCGTCGTCGTACAAACATATTGAAATTGGAGGATGTTGACATACTTGTTTATGACTTCAATTTAACAAAGAGAGAAACTCTTCGCTTCAAGACGATAGAGATTCTGAAAAAATTGTTACCAGAAGGAACAGTGTTGAGATGGGAGTCTGCTAAAACCAGTCGTAGATCTAAAAGAATTTTGGAACCTGAAATGATGGGCATGCATGTGGACTCAGATGGGGCACTAGTTGATGAGAGAGAAGAATATGGAACATGTTCGTCAGCATCCAGTCACTCATCTGAATATGTGAATTCTGATGGTGTGCAAAAAAATATGAGTGATTTTGAATAATTGTTTAAGACAGTTTATCTAACTGATGTATGCATCGTATCTTGAAATAAATTTTTTGATTTCCATATGGTGTTAAATGAGAAGTTATGAGTCATTTTTATATTGTTGGATCATTTTACTAGCATTTTTTTTTTTTTTTGAAGATTGACCCTAAAAAAAAGCATTGTTCCAGTATAATCACTTTTTCGTTTTCAAGTTGTATTTTGCACGAAAATTTTGTTTTCACTGCCATTTTTAAAACATGTTCAAAATTTTCCCTTAAAAAACCATCGTTCCAGTATACACACTGTTTTGTAGCACTGTTTTTTTTTTGGCGTTTTTTGGCCAGATTTCCCGTTTTGAGTTTATAGTTCCCATTTCAAAGTTTACTTTGTTAATACAGAGTTACATGGAAAACAACAATATAGATGATGTAGAAAATGATGATCCAAATACATCTGGTAACAATATGGATGGTCTACAGTCAGATTTAAATGATGATGAAGATCATGCAAGTCAAGACGAGGATGATGATAATATTAACTACTTGAAATATCATATGGATATTGATAATCATACACTAGATGACATTGTTGCGGTCAATGATGCTAATGACCAAGATTTCTAAATTTTCAGAGTTATTTGTAATATTTGTTTAAAAAATGATGATTCTTATGGCCTAAACTTTGAAATGCTTCAATTTTATCTGTGTCAATACAAATTATCTATTGCAATATCATTAAAGTGTTCAATATATGGTATGAATTGTTTGGCAAAAAAAATAGGATTACTTGAATGTTTTTTCCATTCATTTTATATCAACATATGTTCGTGAAGACAAAAAGTTAATAAATATTAATTCTCGTATCTCACAATGATTTGAATAAAAAAGATTTTTAACTTCATTATTTTTATATTGTTTTCATTTTAATGTTGGTCAAACCACTCTTACATTTAATTATTGATCCAAGTAGGCTTTAATTTTTACAAGGCTTTCGTGCAAAGTCTATGTTAAGGCAGATGATGACTAGTATAAAATAATCTCAATCCAAAGTCATTGGACACACACTCTCAGCAATCAACAAATCTATTACACACTTCACAAAGATTCAATGTGAAGAAATACTGCAGAATAAACTATTTTTTCATTCAACCACTCTCAGAGCACTCTTGAATACCATCACTCATTCAATTTGCACACATAAAAGGAAGTGCAATCCAAATTGTAAAAACAAAACAAATAATTCACTACCACACTAAACTAAGGGACCAATCCAGGAGTAAGTTGTCACGCCATCCAAATCTTACTGTAATTAATTAAATTACACATGATTAAATATAACAGCAGCAAGGTGACCTAAGGGTGATTGCCCTGACAGACTAATGATTGCATGCATGTGCAAGGCATCCTTATGCTCATGTAAAATAGGGACTCATTACTCCACCCATCCCATCTCCTCAGAATGCACAGACCACCATGTCAATCGAGGCTCTTTATCCTGCAGCGACCTGGCCTCCCTGGAATTCCTTCTCTAATTTTTTCCCCCCTGATCCTCGCTTCTCCCTCTGACATCATCTCTACACCTCGCTTCTCCTGCATCACACTCATGAGTGGTGACAAAGGGAGAGGTCATCGCCCAGGTCAGGGAAGAGTTCATGGACAACCCCAAACCACCCTGGAAAACACCTCCATAGCCACTATGTTTGAGTACAACATACCTGATCACATTCGTAGAGAGGTGGTGGCCATGGAAGAAGAGGAGACTTGTCGTGGACGTTCATCCATCTAAGCCCTCTGCAACCTCCTATATAGGAATCTAAAGGGAAAGGGAGAAACTAAAATTAAGGACACCAATCGAATTGTTGAGATCTTCGCGCTCTTCAACCTCTTTCCCTCCTCCCTAAATTGTTTAGTGAGAGGCATGGACATTGACTATCCTCCCAATGTCCCTTCCCCTAATGTGTCTCTTACGCACTCCCCTCTAGCCAGTTCATCCTCTCCCCCCTCTCGTAAATATTGTCTTCCTCCCTATGTGTCCCTCACTCCCTCGAGGATGACTAAAGCTCCCTCCACTTCTCCCCCTCGACCTAACTCATACAGGTGTTTTGTTGTGGAGGAGCTTCTGGAGGCTACCAATTCGGTGCAGTCTTGTGGCATTTATTAGGCACGTGGTGGCTCCATTTCAGCATCATTTTGGATTCATAACAACATGCGCAATCCGATGACCACTTGATCATCACAAGGTTAGTTCTCTCTCCTTATTTTTGTTTGATGGCTTGCAGAACAGTCTCGTTTTTGGCTCATTGGTGATCAGTGCAATAACACCCCTCATGCTCAGCCCATAAGTTCCAAGTTTGCGACTGAAGCACCCCCTGTTTTGTTGCAATTCACATTTTCTACCACCCCTTAGGCTATTATCTAGACGCTGCGAGGCTCAAACCTCCCGTGTAATTTGTATGGCCACATTTTTTTGAAACAATTTTGAAGTTGTAAGATTTGGTCTCCCCCTTTAGGGGCAAAGAAATTTTGATTTTTCTCTCTGGTTTCCTCGTTCTAAGGCATATATGAACCTCATGGTTGCAAATACTGTATATTTTGTTCAGTTAATATAATTTTCAAGATATGGTATGAATTGTTGGCAGAAAAAAGATAGAAATACTTGAATGCTTCTTCCATTCATTTTGTATCAACATATGTTTGTGAAGATATAAAAGTTAATAAAATATTAAGTCACGAATTTCATAATGAATAAGCAACTTTTTAAACTTCATTATTTTTATATTGTTTGCATTTCAATGTTGGTTGACCCGCTCTTTTATTTAATTATCAATCCAGGTAGGCTTTAATTTTTACAAGGTTGTCGTGCAAATTCTATGCTAAGGCAAATGATGACTAGTATAAAATAATCTCAACCCAAAGTTCTTGCACACACACTCTCAGCAATCAACAAAATTATTACACACTCCACACAGATTCAATGAGAAGAAATATTGCAGAATAAGCTACTTTGTCATTTAACCACTCTCATAACACTCCTGAAAATCATCACTCATTCAATATGCACACATAAACGGAAGTGCAATCCAAACTATAACATCGAAGCAAATAATTCATTGCCACACTAAATTGAGGATTGATCCAAGGCTTAAGTTGTCACACCATCCAAAGCTTACTACAATTAATTAAATTACACATAAAATTAACTATACCAACAATAGTAACAACAATCACATAAACGAGAAATATGTATGCAATCTATCATTCAACCACTCTCATAGCACTCTTGAAAACCATCACTCATTCTGCAATCTACAAACATAAAAGGAAGTGCAATCCAAATTTGCAACAACAAAGCAAATAATTCTATGCCACACTAAACTAAGAGAACTGTCCAGTGTAGGTTTTAACCCCGTACATAAATTACTTGCATATGAATTCTAAAATTAGAAAATAAACAATGGCGAGAGCATAACACATAAAACAAATATACACAGAGATTTTCCCCTAGATCCCAAAATCGGGACTACTAGATTGATTTTTCATTACGTTCTTTTCAATGTTACAATACATATATATACATGTCGAAGCATCCATAAACCCCAATCCATTAACCCTGGATTAGAACATAGTCGTAGTTCCCTTGTCTGGATCTACAAAATACCATGGACTAAAAACCATTGCGCCCAAAACCATGTGCGAAAACCATGCACAAAACCATAGGTAGGTTCGCCCTAATATAGGGTCCAAAAAAAAAATCCTGGTGCACTGCCCTGGACCGTATAGAGGAGGGCGGTAGCCCCCCTCAAACCCTTTGTGACCCCCCCACTGCGCATCGGCACAACAAAGGGGGATAGTCGTGGAAAAAATATAGCACAACCCAACAATATCCCACTTGTTGTTTTCTTTCCACAGGAGAGCTTAGTTATTTATCCAGCCCTGCAATGCCCATTGTTTCTCTACACCAAGAGAACTTCTAAAAGCTCACAGACTTTTTCAATGCATCTGCAGTACTCTTCAAAGTGTCCACCTTTACCAACAACACCTTTCTATCTTCTATCATATCCCTCACAAAGTGATATTAAACATTAATGTGTTTTGTCTTTGAATGGTAAGCAGGGTTATTTTCCAAGAAAATTGCAATTTGGCTGTCACAGTCTATCATTATATCTCCCTGTACTAACCTCATACTTGAACACAATCTCTACAACCAAATTGCTTCCTTGCTTGCATGAGTGTTTGCCATGAATTTTGCCTCTATAGTTGATAGTGCCACTATAGATTGTTTCTTACTCATCCAACTAACTGCACCTCCAAATAGGTTAAACACATACCCACTTGTAGATCTTCTCTGATCTAGATCTCCAGCGCAATCTACATCACAAAGCCATGGATATCCAAAACTTTGTCCAATCCTAGTCTTCCTTGATAGCACAAACCATAATCACTAGTGCCATGCAAATACCTGAAAACTCACTTCACTATTGTCCATTGCTCCTTCCCTGGTTTTGACATAAACCTGCTCAATACTCCCACTACATGTGCGATGTCTGGTCTAGTACATACTATCGCATACATCAGGCTACCGACTGCACTTGCATATGGAACATGGGACATGTCCTCTTCATCTTCTTGTGTCTTGGGACACTGTTCAGCAGATAACTTTACACCTACAGGAATAGGAACCTTCACTGGTTTATTGCCATGCATATTAAACCTCTGCAATATTGTCTCGACATACTTCTTATGGTTTAACCAGCACTTCCTCTTTGCCCGATCTCTTTTAATTTCCATGCCCAAAATATAGTTTACAGCACCAATATCTTTCATGTCGAATTTGGAGGACAATTGGGTCTTCAAATCCTGGATAATTTCTTTGTCATTTCCAACCAGCAACATATCATCCACATACAAGACCAAATGAATAACATGGTCACCAATTAATTTTAAATACACAGTGATTTGCTTTGCTTATGGTGAAGCCAAGTCCCCGTATAAATGTATCAAATTTCTGATACCACATCCTTGGTGGTTGTTTTAACCCATACATAGACTTTTTTAACTTGCATAACAATGTTTTCTTACCCTTCACCGCAAAGCCTTCAGGTTTCTTCATGTAGATCTCTTCTTCCAGATCACTGTGATATAGAATTGACCCTTCCAGCGCAAACCTAGTTGAAGTAAAAACATATTTGGATGTGGAAATACAAATAATGGAAATTTGAAATGAAGATCCAACTACCAACAAAGCAACATTAGTGCATGAAGACAATCATATATCAACAATAAATCAAGAAAGCACTACAAGTACAAGGGGAAGTCATGCTATAAAGACACCTTATCAACATCCCAATCACAAAAGCATGAATGTTAACTAGTTGATGTATCAACATCACTGATGATAGAAATAATTAACATATCTTCCAAAGAATAATGATATTAGTATTATTAAGTCCCATAGTAACAATTTATATTGGGAATCCTCTAAGTGCAACATTCCACAAAAGATCGAATTAGGATGGTCAAATCCTTTTATAATCCGACAAGTATGCTTAGTATTTAGAAGTTCATATCATCTCATATCATCAACTATGATAGCTCCAAGAAGAAAGAATTATGTGAAGACATTACAAGTCAGGGAATCAAATGTCAAGCCCTTCCATAAATATGCTTTGAGGACAAAATATTTATAAACAGGAAAGCAATGTAATAAATATAAATATCCACATCAATAAGTAATAATTAATAACTAGTGAAGAGATACATCTCTAAAGGACATGATTTTAATGAATGCACACCCCACCTAAGTATTTATAATGGGGCCCTTAATGTACTATCATCATATCGTTTTTTTAATACAGTTATTCAATATATATTCTTTTTATCCTAAATGGATTTCTTTATATTCCAAATATTTTCGATATTTAATCAGTGAGCCAAATTGGTTATCATAGTCATCATGCCTCCTCTTACTCAACATAGTATTTTAGCCTTATTGTGGAGTGTTGAGTGTAAAGGTAACACCTCCACTTTGAAGAGTTGAAATGTCCACATGCCCAAAACTCTACATTGGTTTTCCTTGTCCTTTTTCACAATTCATTGACCTTACTTTGTTATAGAGTGTGTAATGTGTAAATACCACTTCTACTCCAACTCCTCCATACCTAGATGTTGCAAAAACCCTTCACCTTTCAAAAAGTGTTCATGAACTTCTCTAAAGCATCAAGCAATAGGCCCCTCCAAGGTTTTGGTGAAGACTTCAAGCCAATATTTTTAGGATAAAGGCTATTAAACCTGCAAATTTAATGACTTGTGCATATTGTCCTTAACCTATTACTTAATGTGATATTGGATCCAATACTTAAACCCATTTTGGATCACCTGGATTCCACAAAACTATAACCTATCATTTCCCCATCTAATATCTAGGAGACATGATTTTTTTCAGGCATTCCCTAGATGCTTCAGGCTCTCTCATCGACTTAGATGTCCACACAGTAGATGTGCATGTACTAATCACTTAAATATGGTTTTCAACTCTATGTGAACCCTTAGGGTAGGGGATGCTGCCCTAGCTAGGAGACTTGACACATTCATGATCAAAATCCCCCTGCTTCAGAGATTGACCAGATACAAACAATGGGTGGGGGCAAGGGGAAAATCTGACCATTCTCCTATTTATCTGGAGATTATGGGACCTGATGCCAAGCCAAAGGCACCCTTCAAGTTCAATCATGTCTGGCTTCAAGATGAGGAGTATACTAGATTGGTCAAGGACTATTGGGTCTCCCACCCTATATCTAATCACAGATCAGCGGGAGAGGCTTTCTGCCAAAATCTCTATCAGCTTAAACATCTAACCATGGCTTGGGCAAAGGAGAAGAAGGCTAAAGATGATCAGAAGATTTTGGCCATTGAAGCTGAGTTGGAATTACTGATGGACGAAAGGAATCTTGGCTTTACCTCAACAGAAGAGAAGAGCAAGCTGATTGAAGTTGAGAAGCAGAAAGACAAGATCCTCAAGGAGAGGGAAGAATCATGGAGATTGAAGAGCAGGGCCATATGGTTAAAGGCAGGAAACGACAACACCAAATTTTACCAAAATTTTGCGAAAGGAAGGAAGACTACTAATACGATCTGGAAAACGCCCCTTCCTAATGGAGAGCATGCAGACAATTTCCAAAAACTCTCTAGATTGGGCACTTCACACTTTCGGAATCTGTTCAGAGCTCCCCATGAGGTCAATCTAGTTGATATCATTCAAGTGGCTGGACTCTTCCCTCGCTTTGTAGGTGAGGAAGAAGCAAATGAATTGACCTCACCTGTCACTCTGGAGGAACTTGAGGGGGTATTAAAGTGGTTCAAGAAGGATAAAAGCTCGGGACCCGATGGGTGGTCTATAGAATTCTATTTGGCTTTTTATGATCTATTGGCCTTGGATCTTCTGCAGGTTGTGGAGGAATGTCGATCATCTGGTAGGTTGTTCAATGCTATCAACTCCACCTTCATAGCCCTCATCCCTAAGACTGACTCACCTGCCTCTTCTGATGATTTCCGACCCATCTCCCTCTGCAATTGCCTCTATAAGATCATCTCGAAAATTATTGCCTCAACATATTCATGAAGCGATTGGCATTGCTCAAGAGGCCATTCATTCCATCCGAGCCCGCTGACTAAAAGGTATCATTCTCAAAATTGACCTAGCCAAGGCTTTTGATCGGGTGGACTGGACTTATATCAAAATGTTGCTTATTCACATGGGCTTCCCCCTCTCATTTACCAATTGAATAATGGCATGCATAACAACCCCTTCATACAGTTTGCTCATTAATTGATCTGCCTCTCCTTTTTTCCATGCTGAAAGGGGGCTCAGGCAAGGTTGCCTGCTCTCACCGCTCCTCTTTCTGCTGGTTATGGAATGTCTTAGCAGACTCATCTATCACGAAAACAGAATGGCAGAGTATCAGGCTTGAAAATTACTAATCAGTGTTACTTAACACATCTCATGTTTGTAGATGATGTCATCATTTTTTTGGATGGAAGTATACGGTATTCGATTACCCTTGATAGGATCCTTGCCTCATTCTACAGAGCGACCGGTATGCTGGCAAACCACTCAAAATCAACCATTTCCCAGGCTTACACTTCTGCTCAAGAATCCAATGTAGCTTCGCATCCTTTCCCTTATAACCCTCGACCTCTGGATCAAGGTTTCAAATATTTGGGTTGCTGGATCAAGCCTTTTGGGACACAATATCGCAGACTGGACTTAGCTGATCTCCAAATTTGAGAAAAGGATCTCACACTGGAGCCATCGCTTTCTATCCAGAGCAGGAACGCTGGTGCTCATTAAATCAGTATTGGAAGCCACACCTGTATTCTGGATGGCTTTAGCATGGATACCTAGAGGAATACTTGCCCATCTCAAGCAAATATGTTGTGGATATCTCTGGAATGGAGGACAGGAAAAGCGAGTTTTTGCATGGATTAGTTGGGAAAACATTGCTATGCCAAAGAAGTGGGTAGGCTGGGGCCTAAAAGACCTATCATACTTTGCACACGCCTTGGCTGCGAAAATGGGATGGACTTTGCTTACCAGGCAAAATCTCTGGTCATCTATCTCATACCATAAATACATATGGTCCTTACAAGTCATGGACTGGATTCAACTGCCTGGCTGGAACAGAACAGGTATTTCATCAGCGTGGAAAGCCCTATTATACGCACTCCCCCTCATTCACAATCATATTACATGGAGAATCAATGATGGATCCAGGGCTCGCATCGGTATGGATCCATGGACAAGAGGAGGAGGGAGATGTTATCTCCCTCGTGAGCTTATTTGATTACTCGATCAACAAAATATTAGAGTAATAGCTCAAATTGCGGACCAGGAGATTCATTCATATTCACACAAGCATGGAAATCTGCAGCTCAGTTAAATTTGCCTCCGGTCTAGCATCAAAATTAGGAGGATTACACGAGTGCTCTGAGTGAATCTCATATTCGCATTAAGGATGGACCTAACGAACTCATGTGGAACAAGGCTGAATCTGGCTATTACTCACCCAAGGAAGGCTACCAGTGTCTGATTAATTGCAAAAAACCATAAATAACTAAGAGCTTGTGGAAGATCATCTGGCAATTAAAGACTCCACCCCAGACAAAACTCTTCTTCTGGTGCATTCTTCGGAACAAGGTCCCTACTGGGGAATCACTTATGCACAAGTTTGTGCATGGTCCCACCTAGTGCATACTATGCAAACAACAGTCTGAATCGACCACTCATCTGTTTCTTACATGTGGAACCACAAAACAGATATGGAAGGATGTGGTTGAGGAGATCGGGTTCGTGGGGGCATGGGAGGGTGAAAACATCACAGCAGCTTGGGAGGCCTGGAATCGAGCTCATTCTAGAACAAACCGCACATGTCTTCCTATCATCATTTGCTAGGCTATTTGGCTGGCTAGGAACAAAATGATCTTCGAAAATGGCTCGATTCGATGGCAACCTGTTATTGCCAAAATCGTTGCAGCATATCTCGAATTGCCTGAATATACTCCTCCTCGCTCTCGCAGACCATCTGCCCCCAACCCCATAGATCACTCCATACCATGGGCTTTTTTCAATGGAGCTGCTCAACAACATAGATGTGGGGGGGGCTTTATACTATATCTATCTGATCAACATCATTACAAAGTCAAGATGGGCTTAGGCGTAGGAACGAACAATTTTGTTGAGCTCATAACTCTTCGTAATCTTATGCATTTTGCTTTAAATCATGAATGCAGAGACTTACAGATATATGGGGACTCAAATATTATCATAAATTGGATCAATCTGAAATCTAGATGTTACACACACACACTCTTAAATATTCTAGATGAAGTTATGCACCTCAAATCACAATTTAATAACATCATTGTTCGTCATATCTACAGGGAGCATAATCACAGTGCCGACGGATTATCCAAGGAAGCCACACACCTACCAGGAGGACAGTGGATAATCCACGAACAGAGGGGCATCTCTCAGTACCAGTACTACCACATGCCTTATATAGACCAAATCTACCCTTGGGTGGATGACCACTGATTTTTTGATGAACTGACAAGTATATATGATGGTGTAGATAATCTAGTTTTTATTTATGCAACAGCATCCTGCAAGGTGCAATTATGTTTTTATATAGAATACCAATCACAACATCATCCTGCGTGATGATTTTTTGACATTTTGATACAACATCATCCTGCGTGATGATTTTTTGTTTTTTGACACAGACATGTACAGGAATGGTTTATAGATACTATAGCCATGGAGGAAATCCGCATATGCGGAACAACATTTACTATATGTAATTTTTCACAATATAATGAAAGATTATGATTTTTCCGGTGAATTAAAAAAAAAAAAAAAACCCTCTATGTGAACCCTTTTTCATCATAAAATTGTATGATATTTTTTAATGGGTCATATCAATCTAGTGTTATGATGATGAAGTCCAGATCTAGATGATATGTCTCACTAGATAATGTCTCCAATATGCTCTTCTTGTATACTTTGCCACAAAGTATGAGTGACGATTTTTATGATACTTTCTTCTTTTTCTTTCATTTGAAGAGATATTGGATCTTCAAGACTTGTATTACAATCTCCTTTGTAAACCTTTGTTCTTACAAAGTTTGAAAGAAGTGATGTCAAGTGGTACAATTACCCCCACACAAATATAGCATTATATGGTATGCTCAAACTAAAGCCTCATTTTATCTACACAAGGGCATCCCAGTGTCTCAAAAAAAGACAACTTGCCCTTGTCCCCACCCTTTATCTTTCCACTATAGTTGAGGATATCATCCCTAAATGTTGTTGAGTACCTCTGCAGGTGTTGTCCTCACATTCAATGGTAGTGAAAAGGTTTGGAGATTCCTTCTTTCATGGTCTTTCTAACCGACATATTGAATAGGAAATTAGTAGCAATAATCCAAAATATATAGGACTACATTAAAAAGTCGTCTTAGTTGTACATATCTATTCAATTGAGTTATTTGTGTCATTGGGCCTCAATTGTTCTTACCCACTCAATATGTTTCTCATCAATTTGAACACATGTGATGAAATAAAATTGCACGACCAACTAGTTGTTGTTGTCCCCCATCTCAAAGAATTTTCCGAATACCCTCATTGTCCTCCAATTAAGAGTGTGTTAATTTCATCTTTCCATGTCTCCATCAAGTACATATGTTTGATTTGTCACATTTTCATCCATGCATCAAGTATGGTGCTAAGATAGGTGAGACTATTTCTTATTTTATCTCTAAATCCTTTGTTGCTCCATACCTCTTCTCCTTGTGGAATGTTGAGAACCTTCCTTACTACTTCTATCTCCATGATGTGATGTTAGTCGCAAGGTTCATAATAACCCTTCTCTTTAGCTCATCAAAATGTTAATGCAATATATGCAAAGTATGGGATACTTTGTGCTCATAACAAACATATTGTCCAATACATTCTCAAGTAAATCCATAAGCGGCTTGAACTATTTTTTGTTTCCTTGTCACAAATATATACCAAATTATCAGCATTAACCCTTTCTTTGTGTCAATAATCACCATTACTAAGAGCCAACCATATTGTACTTATCGTTAATTCCATCAAATTGCTACCTTCCTTAAATTTTGCAACCCCCTTCTCACCTTGTTATGTCATATACTTTCTCTATCTTACCATAACTTTTATGTTACACTTGCCCTCCACTATCACACTTGAAGTTCTCCCTAATTTCCCATTAAATATTTATTATTTTTTCTTACTTTCCCCTTTTTCTAACTTATCACAAATAGCGCCTTCTAATCGCAAAATCTCATTAATGAAAACAACCCTCAATGTCCTCATTGTTCTTTGGAGTGGCCTCTTTGTATCAACCAAAGTCTTTTGTTACTGCCTAATTAAGATTTACATGAGATGCTCTATCCTTCACGAAAATTGATATGCTTGTAATTTCCTATTAAATATTTATTATTTTTTCTTACTTTCCCCTTTTTCTAACTTATCACAAATAGCGCCTTCTAATCCCAAATCTCATTAATGAAAACAACCCTCAATGTCCTCATTGTTCTTTGGAGTGGCCTCTTTGTATCAACCAAAGTCTTTTGTTGATGCCCAATTAGGATTTACATGAGATGCTCTATCCTTCACCAAAATTGATACGCTTGTCCATCTCTCACCCCATGTTCGATGCCTACACGTTATGTCCTCCCGTTAACCTACAAGGGTCAGGGCTCTGAGTCAATTATCCAACAAACCAATAAGTAGTCCGAGTACAACTTTCGTTATTTAGATCACAATTCGAATGATCTGCATCCGTTGGGATTTTTCATGAACCCCTTTAGTCACAGTTTGAAGATGGTGAATTGCAGATACCCTTCGTTGACATTTGAGTACTACGAACCTTACCAGAAAGGCCATCGAAAGAGGGGTGGATGGAGTGTCCATTATCCCACAATCTGAAGAAAGCTTGATACACAACATTCAAATTGCCCCATTTGCGGTGACGTCCATCGGTATTTCGCCAACTAAGAAATGCTCGAATTGCTATTTCTGTTGCTCACATTTCAATTTGAACGATCTGGGTCGAATCATATTGCTCGCAAACCTCATAACTCCCCATCTTCAAATCCCAATTTGAAAATGGCGAGACTGCAGATCTGCATTGTTAACATTAGAGCTGCGAGATGCAGAGCGAAAGCCTGCCAGAAAAACCGGATGTGCGAGGAAAGATAGTGTGGTTATCATGAAACATCTGGAAACCATTGTTGATGGGAATAACTTCCCAGTTGACCCTAGTTCAAGATTTTGTTCAAGAAATATCACTCCATTTATCAGAATAACAAAGAATTTACTAGGGATCTTCAATAGAGCATAATGTAGCCTCACCCATGTAGAACTGACCCCAACAAAAAAAAAAATCTACCATCGAAGCCCGGCTACCTAAGAATTTAGACTTCAAAGTTCATCCTCTGAAACCATCTTGGCTTCAGATTGTAGGTATCCTTAAAGTCATCCAAATAGATAAGGTACGTTCGCAGGGTTATTCGTCATTCAAGCGTTTTGTAAAATAGTTTTCGTGCAGCTTGACTTTGGCATTTATCAAAATATGGTTTGTACCCTCAATTTTTTATGTGAGGCAATTGGTAAAATTCAAGGAAAAAGTACATACACACATATTCTATATAGTGCATGTCCACTGAAACTCTTCAGTGATTACATAAAATACCCCAATTAATTAGAGTTAGATGCCTCTAACCAAAAAATAGATTTTATCTTGCATATGCATGGTTCCTTGTGGCCATGGACTAACAGTAATGAAACCTGGAGGTGAACTCCATTTTAACGGGGATAAAGAGATTCGATTCTTACACTTTTTCATGCCAGAAGACTTTGTCAATTGGACGGGGTTTATCTTCATTATTATGCAGTATTATGTTTTATTATGCAGTATTATGTTTTAAACTCCATGAGTTACATTTTTTTTACTTGAAGAAATGGTGCATGGAGCAGTTCTCAGGCATATATAGTCTTGTCGTGCATGGAACCACTCTCAAGCATACATAGTCTTGCCCGAGATTGGACCACAACCCATGTGGAGACTCAACCTCTCCACATAACCTTTGGACCACATCCTCGGCACTCATGTGCGTCAGTTACTTTGTAAGTAAGATAATAATATTTTGGGTACAGTTTAATTATTCTACATTTTTTTCTGTTTTTTTGTCTGGAATCTGGGAATACAATTATCAGTTAGTTGTATTGTATTGATAGTTGTATTGCCCTAACTGATAATTGTATTGTCAGATTCAAGCAAGAAAAAAAAACACAAAAACGTAGAATAACAATGATGAGTAAGTAACTGATGCACATGGAGTTCAGCCTAGAGTATGCCTTAAAATTGTTTCTACTTGGTTAAGAGTCCATCTTCTTCAGACATAAGGAAACAGGGTAACAGTCCAAGACACATAGGCATCTGGGAGGTGTGAAAGTCTACCTCTTTACATACCACCAGCAGGTAATTCCAGGTGGTGTGGCTTTCCTTCAATAATGGTGATGAGTCAGCCTACATTAGTAGATAGCAGTCAATGATCATTGTCGTCGTTGTTGGTTTGACCACTGAGTTATGATAGTTTTTCTCACTGTTAGTAAAAAAAAAAATCAATGAGGTTGTAACTTTTAGTTGTTTAGATTATATTAATAGATTCAACACCTTGAAAAATCCCTAGAGCACTCCGATTGTGCAACCTACAGATATCAAACCTACAATTTCAACAAATTCCTGCCAAATTTTGAACAAAATTGACTAGAAAATATTCTCGAGAAAAACCAAAAAAAAAGTAGAACAATTAGACAAGGCATAATATTTTATGTGTTTTTTTAAAGATTTAGAGAGATTTGATTTTTTTGAAAAGGTTTTATTCTTAATTTTTACTTTAAAAAATTAATTATTAAGTTCCATATTTTTGGTAATTAATAATGAATTTATTCAAAACCTGCGGTTCAAAATGTTCAAAAATCTTTTATACAACAATTTTAAAAAATCATGAACAAAATGTCCAACTGCAAAAGCCTCATACTAAAGACTTTATTTAATAACTTGAATTTGTATTTGGTGCTTTTGATCTGTATTTTGTTATTTAAGTTTCACACCTATCATAGCTCCTATCAACTTTAGTTAATAAATTCTATAATTATAGTATCAGATATAAACATAGTGAACCCTTTGAGAGTTTGGTACTTGGCTTGGACGTGCTTGTCTTGAATCTTGATTGAGTTTCTAGTAACCATCTGTTCAGATAAACTATATAAATAGTGATTTTAGAACCATTCTATCAGATAAACCATATAAATTGAAATTACCTAAATTTATAAGTTCTATTTATGTTTGAAGGAGACATAGGTAGTGAGAATAATCATGTAATAGTCAACTTTTTAGGTAAGATGAGCCAAAGTCATATTAAGAGCTTTCTTATTTTAAGCAATGGATGTATTGATGTTCACAAGTTCGTAAAATTTAGAAATTTGTAGATATTGCTCATTTCATAAGTCTGTTGCAGAGACAGTCTAGTTTGTGTATTGTGGCAATTGAAAAAAACAAATCAAACAATCCATGTAACACTTGAAATGGTATAAGATGGGAGAAACTTCAGAGAATAGTATTTGGCTTGGACAGTTGTCACAACTGAATTTCCAGTAAACATTCTGCCAGATAAACCTGAATTTCCAGTAAACAACCTGAATTTCCAGTAAACATTCTGTCAGATAAACCATATAAGTAGTAAGTACTTGAATTTACAAGTTTTATTCATATTTTTAGGAGATAGAAGAAATGAGAATAATCTTTGAAGTCAAAAATTTTAGGCAAGATAAGGAGCGAAAGCCATTTTAGGGGCGTTGTGGTTTTAATCAATGTACGTATTGATGTTTCAGAAGTTAGGTAAATTTTAGAAAATTGTGGATGAAATTCCTCAGGTCTGTTGCAGACCCAGTCCAGTTTATGTATTTTAGCAATTGATAAAAAACAGATCAAACGATCCATGTGGCAATTGAAATCGTATAAGATGGGAGAAACTTCACAAAACATAAATGAAGAAAGGTGGTGTGTAACACAAACTCACATTAACATAACATTAGGGGAGAGATTTAAACCCTGCACACCTTCTAAGCAAGTCCGATAACTTTTACCAATTCATGGGTAACAGGGATGCCAAATCTTACGATAGAGCTCAGCAGTTGCAGAATTTGGAGAAAGTGAATTTGTCGATTGGAGTGGAGAAAGACAAGATTTGGCAATCAAGATATGAGGACAGAGAGATTTTAACACTGCACCCTTTCTGAGCAAGTCCAACGCTCTTACCAATTACCTGGTAGGGATACCAAATCTCATGATGGAGCACAGCGATGGCAGAATTTGGAGAAAGTGAATAAGTAGACTGGAGTGAAGAAGGAGAAGCTTTTGCAGTAAGACCAATTGAGAAACCCTAGAATTTGAAGTGGATGCTTAAACTTGCTCCGGTACTGTTAAAACATGGACAAGTGGCTATGGTGTTTGTGGCACTTTTTAAAATTTTGTAACTCCCTAACACATCTGGAAATTTTCGACAGTGTAGCAGGTAATTCCAGGTGGTGTGGCTTTCCTTCAATAATGGTGATGAGTCAGCCTACATTAGTAGATAGCAGTCAATGATCATTGTCGTCGTTGTTGGTTTGACCACTGAGTTATGATAGTTTTTCTCACTGTTAGTAAAAAAAAAAAATCAATGAGGTTGTAACTTTTAGTTGTTTAGATTATATTAATAGATTCAGCACCTTGAAAAATCCCTAGAGCACTCCAATTGTGCAACCTACAGATATCAAACCTACAATTTCAACAAATTCCTGCCAGATTTTGAAATAAATTGACTAGAAAATATTCTCGAGAAAAACCAAAAAAAAAGTAGAACAATTAGACAAGGCATAATATTTTATGTGTTTTTTTAAAGATTTAGAGAGATTTGATTTTTTTGAAAAGGTTTTATTCTTAATTTTTACTTTAAAAAATTAATTATTAAGTTCCATATTTTTGGTAATTAATAATGAATTTATTCAAAACCTGCGGTTCAAAATGTTCAACAATCTTTTATACAACAATTTTAAAAAATCATGAACAAAATGTCCAACTGCAAAAGCCTCATGCTAAAGACTTTATTTAATAACTTGAATTTGTATTTGGTGCTTTTGATCTGTATTTTGTTATTTAAGTTTCACACCTATCATAGCTCCTATCAACTTTAGTTAATAAATTCTATAATTATAGTATCAGATATAAACATAGTGAACCCTTTGAGAGTTTGGTACTTGGCTTGGACGTGCTTGTCTTGAATCTTGATTGAGTTTCTAGTAAACATCTGTTCAGATAAACTATATAAATAGTGATTTTAGAACCATTCTATCAGATAAACCATATAAATTGAAATTACCTAAATTTATAAGTTCTATTTATGTTTGAAGGAGACATAGGTAGTGAGAATAATCATGTAATAGTCAACTTTTTAGGTAAGATGAGCCAAAGTCATATTAAGAGCTTTCTTATTTTAAGCAATGGATGTATTGATGTTCACAAGTTCGTAAAATTTAGAAATTTGTAGATATTGCTCATTTCATAAGTCTGTTGTAGAGACAGTCTAGTTTGTGTATTGTGGCAATTGAAAAAAACAAATCAAACAATCCATGTAACACTTGAAATGGTATAAGATGGGAGAAACTTCAGAGAATAGTATTTGGCTTGGACAGTTGTCACAACTGAATTTCCAGTAAACATTCTG
Source organism: Pinus taeda (assembly GCA_000404065.3). NCBI lineage: Eukaryota > Viridiplantae > Streptophyta > Pinopsida > Pinales > Pinaceae > Pinus > Pinus taeda. The sequence continues at coordinate 9,475 of APFE031178624.1, read as the reverse complement.
CCAGATAAACCTGAATTTCCAGTAAACAACCTGAATTTCCAGTAAACATTCTGTCAGATAAACCATATAAGTAGTAAGTACTTGAATTTACAAGTTTTATTCATATTTTTAGGAGATAGAAGAAATGAGAATAATCTTTGAAGTCAAAAATTTTAGGCAAGATAAGGAGCGAAAGCCATTTTAGGGGCGTTGTGGTTTTAATCAATGTACGTATTGATGTTTCAGAAGTTAGGTAAATTTTAGAAAATTGTGGATGAAATTCCTCAGGTCTGTTGCAGACCCAGTCCAGTTTATGTATTTTAGCAATTGATAAAAAACAGATCAAACGATCCATGTGGCAATTGAAATCGTATAAGATGGGAGAAACTTCACAAAACATAAATGAAGAAAGGTGGTGTGTAACACAAACTCACATTAACATAACATTAGGGGAGAGATTTAAACCCTGCACACCTTCTAAGCAAGTCCGATAACTTTTACCAATTCATGGGTAACAGGGATGCCAAATCTTACGATAGAGCTCAGCAGTTGCAGAATTTGGAGAAAGTGAATTTGTCGATTGGAGTGGAGAAAGACAAGATTTGGCAATCAAGATATGAGGACAGAGAGATTTTAACACTGCACCCTTTCTGAGCAAGTCCAACGCTCTTACCAATTACCTGGTAGGGATACCAAATCTCATGATGGAGCACAGCGATGGCAGAATTTGGAGAAAGTGAATAAGTAGACTGGAGTGAAGAAGGAGAAGCTTTTGCAGTAAGACCAATTGAGAAACCCTAGAATTTGAAGTGGATGCTTAAACTTGCTCCGGTACTGTTAAAACATGGACAAGTGGCTATGGTGTTTGTGGCACTTTTTAAAATTTTGTAACTCCCTAAAACATCTGGAAATTTTCGACAGTCAACTTTTGAAACACTAGTTGCAATATTTGTAATGAAAATTAATTTGACTCATTAGTAATGGAAATACCCTAGAGTAAGGCGGGGGAAATCCTTACTTGTAAAGGGGAGGAGGCCAATGTTACTTCATGCACAAGTTGTTCAATTTCTGCTGTGCAACTAGGGGCTGCTCATGATTTCCCGTCTGCGTCTCGTCTTTGCTTGACTTATCTACTTTATCTTCCTTCTTTAATTTTTGCAAAGCATCCTTAGCCGCCACTCTTTCTGCCAATTCCTTTTGGTGGTGTTCACCATTTCCAACCACTTCGCCATTGATCAGTACCTGGGATCTTACCATATTGCCAACCCAAGAGTTTTTGTAATCGATGTCTTTCCCTTGCTTTTGGCATAGCTCTTGAAGCTTAGTCACAGGATGCAGTTCAAGTGTTTCTGGACTCACTAGTGGTTCTAACAGTGGCTTGAATACCTGCAGCTCCGATACAAATCTGACATGAATCTAACTTCTAGTATACCCATGGTTGCAAGGGGAAATTAAGGGAATCAAGTACCTCCCACACTCGATCTTCGGAATACCCGGAGTCAACAAACACTGCACCAGCTATGGATTCCACTATGTCAGCCAGAACTTTGGGGGGCTTGAAATCTCCACAACGGAAGGATTTGGATTCGTCTTCAATATCTTTCACAAAGTCCTCGATCTGCACAACAAAGGGTTATCTCATTCATCTTCATTATCAGATAAAATCAAATGGGGAATCGCTAGATTGAAGTGGCACAGTAACTTACGATCCGTTGCAGAGCCGGTGAATTGAGCAGGAGGTATTGATGAAATCCGTGCTTTACACACACTCGTGCAAACTTCTCAGTGTCAACATTCCGAGAATGCAAGAATGTTAAAGTGCCCTGCTGCAGATGAGGGTAAGCTGTGTAGAGATGCTTTGTTATGAGGTAACCCAAAACCGAATCCCCCACAAACTCCAGCCTCTCATAGGATTCAGTGTTATTAATAGATGAATGTGTTGTCGCTTCTTTCAGGAGGCATTTGTTTCTGAATTCATAGTTCAAAATGCCTTCTAATTTTGACATGCCGTCTTCTTCTAATCTAGACGCGCTGTCTTCAGTATCAATACCAGGAGACTGCAACGACTGAACAACTTGATCCATGGAGATGTGATCCGCAGCCTCAAAACCCACAAGCAAGAACAGATCCCCAGCCAGAGTGTCGATTCACAGAACGTAAGAGATGCCAAGAAATCGCTGGCGGGAAGATGAACAATTTCGTGAAAAATTAAAATTATCATCGACAAATTAGGTGATGTTTTTCGCGTATTACACCATTCGAAAAGTCGTCGGCCTAAACTAGTTTACTTAACAGAGTTAAACTGAATCACTGTTTATTTAGAGAAGATAACGGATGACTGTTACAGTCAAATCTTGAACAACAGTATCGCAACTAATTGACCTAAAACTTTAAACTAAACTCTATATCGATATAAAGCTATCTAAAATAAAAAACAATTTAAGTGGAGTTTAGAAAGAAAATCTTTTTTTCTGGGTTTGCTAGGTAATGTGAATGATGGGTAACCCTAACTTATAAATTGAATATTTAAACGGTCAAAATCACACAGCATAGCATTCCACCTTAACCACACCGGCACATGACTAAACTTTTACTTACTGTTTCAAACGGGTGACTACTCAGTGCCACATATCACCTCTACACCCAGGCATTTCTTTTATTACTGAACAGACGAGAAAGAATATTTCAAACGTTTTCATGACTGCTAAGAATTGAAGTGGAATATAGAATATCTTTTACTGGGCACGCGGCCCACTACTGTTAATAATATCATATTCATGGCCACAATGGCATTGAAACCTTGGCTTCAACAGTCTCAAGGGAGGTTCTTATGTTGTATTAACAACATCTTAAATCCCCGTATAGGAATTTCTTATTATTTTGATTGATAATGAATTTTCTAAGGTACATATCAATATGGAACTGTCTGAAACCTGAAATGGCAGTTGAAAACCATGAGTAAATCATGTTTTCCCACTAGAATGGATTGTCGACACATCAGAAATGCCCAAACCTCTGCAAGCAGTTCACAACCGCAAATAAATCGCATTTCCCAACTAAAACGAGCCACAAATTTCTATGAAATTGCAAGATAAAGAGTATATTTTCAGAATCAACTGAGATACACCATGAAGATTATGTGTACGGAGTTGTCTTCAGGCTGTTGTAAACTCAGTCACCCTCCCCATTATTATTATTATGCTATATTATTACTTTTAGTATAGATCTTTTCTGTTTTTCTTAAACCCAAATAGCTTGTTCAATGCTGGCCTGATTTGATTAGTGTTGGAAATTTCTGTTCATTTCAAACACAAAAGAAATTTCACAGAAAACAACGCTCTGTTATTTGATTCAGGATCTTAATCATAACAAAAAAAAAACTGTTACAAAATAGTCTTCCTCTACTCAGAGGGATTACAACAGGAACGCTTCAGTTCCAGAAACTAATTTCACTATCTCAGAAAAATTAGAGTCTCAGCACTGCTGTGCGTTGCAGAAAAAAGGCTCTCCTTGTTCAATTCTGCTCTCTACTATATCTGCCTTTGCAATTTTCATATATATGATGAACAACACAACAAAAATCTTTGATACGTGTTGCTTGTGCCCATACTTCTGTAAAATAGAAAACAATAGAATTAAAAATTTCACCTACATTTACCAACCGCCGTAAATATCATTAATTACACGGCTGAAAATATCCTGTCTGAATTTAATGCATGGCTTATCACAACATCGCACCATCGTATCGGAGGAAAAGAAAAGATGTGTCGCCGCTGCCATAATTGTCTAAAACATGTGATTTGCGATATGCGATCAGATCGCATCGCGAAATCGCAATCGCAGACAATAGAAGGGATGCAACGAAGGTTAACAAGAAAATGTGCGATATGCGATCTGCGACTTGATCGCATCGCAGGGAGCTCAAATGGAGGTTTTCTGGAGACAGTATGCTGCGGTCGCTGTCGCTCCACGGCAGTTTAAATTATCATTCCAACACTCCCCTTTAATTTCAACTGGTGGGTTTTTCTGCATACCCAGGCATTTCCTGAAATGATCAAAACTTTTCTTTCCCAATGGTTTTGTCAAGATGTCAGCTAGTTGATCCTCTGTTCTGCAGTGCTGTAAAACAATCTCACCATTGTTAACCAATTCACGTATGAAGTGAAATTTGGTATCTATGTGCTTTGTTCTTTTATGAAAAACAGAGTTTTTAGACAATGCTATTGCAGAGCTATTGTCACAGTAAATGGTTGTGCCCTTTTCTTGTTCATGACACAAATCTCTGATAACTCTTCTCAGCCATACTGCTTGGCATGCTGCCGCTGTTGCTGCCACATACTCTGCCTCTGCTGTTGACAAAGACACAACTGGTTGCTTCTTGGAAGCCCATGAGATGGCTCCCGATCCCATATAAAACACATATCCCGATGTGCTTTTCCTATCATCAACACTTCCAGCCCAATCACTGTCAGTGTATCCTTTCAACATGAAACTTTCAGAAGAGGAGTATAAAATACCAAACCCCTTCGTTCCATTCACATACCTTAGAATCTTCTTGGCTGCCTGCCAATGAGTCTCTTTCGGTCTTTCCATAAATCTGGAGATTAAACTCACAACGTGCATAATGTCTGGCCTAGTTACAGTCAAGTACATAAGGCTGCCAACTATGCTCTTATACAATTTTGGATCAAAATCCTTGCTGCTGTCTTCTTTGGTCAATTTCAACCCCACTACAGTTGGAGTTACAGCTGCCTTGCTGTTCTGCATGTTAAATCTCTTCAACACTGCTTCTACATATTTATCTTGAGAAATGAAAACACCATTTTCACTTTGGTCTACTTCAATTCCAAGAAAATATCTCAAGAAGCCCAAATCAGCCATTTCAAATTCACTTTTCATGACTGCTTTAAAATCAGCAATGAGAAAAGCATCATTGCTAGTAAAAATCAAATCATCTACATATAAAACAACAATAAGAATCTTACCGTCATTCTCCTTTATGTAGAGTGTGGGTTCACCATCACACTTATCAAATCCATTCTCAATCAAATAAGCATCTATTCTGCTGTACCATGCTCTTGGAGCTTGCTTCAGCCCATAAAGAGCCTTCTTCAGTTTGCAGACTTTATGCTCTTGGCCTTCAACTTCATAGCCTGGAGGTTGTTCAACATAAACCTCTTCTTTTAACACTCCATTTAGGAATGAAGATTTAACATCCATCTGATAAATCTTCCATTTGTGTTGTGCTGCAATAGACAACACTGTCCTTACTGTTTCCATCCTTGCTACTGGTGAAAAGGTTTCATCATAGTCTTTGCCTTGTTGCTGCTTGTAGCCTTTCACAACAAGTCTTGCTTTGTGCCTGTCAATCTTGCCTTCAGCATTGTTTTTGGTCTTATAGACCCACTTAACTCCAATGGCATCTTTGCCTTCAGGGAGGTCCACTAACTCCCATGTTTTACTCTTTTTAATTGCACCAATTTCTTCATTCATTGCTTCAATCCATTTATCTTCATTTACAGCATCTTCAAAATGAATTGGGTCATCAACATGACAGTACAAAGCGAATAATGAATTCATACCGGTATTGGTACTTACCTCTCCTTGTTCATAAATTTCATTCAGATTTATGAATCTTGGTCTTCTTGGTGTGCTTGGAGTTCCACCCGAACTTGAGGGTATTTCTGATCCCTGTGGTGTGCTTGAAGAAGCACTTCCTTGACTTCTTAAGGCTGTTCGAATTCCAGCTTGTGGTGTGGTTTGTTGAATTTGCTGTTGTGGAGGAGGAACCACCAAGAAAGGATTATTTGCTACTGTCCCTTCCTCTTCTTCTTCATGAGACACAATTATCTCCACATTCACTGTCTTCTCTAAGCTTCAATCCCAAGCTCCATCTTCAATGAACTGCACATCTCTGCTTACAATCAATTTCTTAGTGGATGGATTATAGAGTTTGTATGCTTTTGACTCATCACAATAGCCAATAAATACACACTTTTCCCCCTTACTATCAAGCTTTTTCCTTAGCTGATCCGATACATGTGCATAGGCTACACAACCGAATACTCTCATGTGAGTGACAGTTTGCTTTTGACCACTCCATGCTTCTTCTGGTATTTTGCTCATGACAGCTTTAGTTGGGCATCTATTCAAGATGTAAACTGCGCAAGTGACAGCTTCTGCCCAATACTCATGAGGCAAGTGTTTTGCCTTCAGCATACTTCTAACCATGTCAAGTATGGTCCTATTCTTTCTTTCGGCAACACCGTTTTGTTGAGGTGTATACCTTGCTGTAAACTGCTTTTGTATGCCATTCTCTCTGCAAAAATGCAGAAAGTCTTGGGAGATGTATTCTCCTCCTCTATCTGTTCTGAGCACTTTGATATAATGCCCACACTGTTTCTCAACAAGAGTTTTGATGTGGCGGAATTTCTCAAACACTTCACTCTTCTGTTTCAGCATATACACCCATGTCTTTCTGGTGTAATCATCAATGAAAGTTAAGACATATCTATTTTCGGAAAATGATGGTATTTGCATCGGTCCACACAGATCAGAGTGAACAATTTCCAAGGGTGTTTTTGCCCTTATACTCTTTCCTGCTGGAAAGCTTTATTTGTGTTGCTTGCCTAAGATGCAGCCTTCACAAAGGCTGTCCGGTTTTTCAATCAATGGCAATCCCTTTACCATTCCCTTTTTGTGCAATAAATTCAGGCATCTAAAATGGAGATGTCGAAATCTCAAGTGCCATAACCAATTCTCATCTTTCACTTGTTCCTGAAAGACTTCTTGTGTTATAGCTGCAATAGTTCTTCCTTCTTTCAAATCTGCCCTGAGTTTGAGAGGAAACATTCTACTGCTAGTCATCTGCACCTGTGCAATGATCTTCTTACTTGGAGGTATATCTCTGATTGTACACATATCATCTTTGAAGAACACGTTGTAACATTTGTCAATGAGCTGCCCAATGCTCAAAAGATTACATTTCAGACCAGGTACATAGTATACCTCTGGCACGATCATCTGTTCTCCATTTCTTGCTCGGATACTGACTCTGCCCTTACCCTTCACAGATATCTTACTATCAGTTCCTGTTGTTACCTCAAATTTCACATTTTCGTCCAGATTGGAAAACATTGCAATATTTCCAGTCATGTGATTACTACAACATGAGTCTAAGAACCAAAAATATTCTTGTTTGTCTTGTGCAATGTTACATGTTAACAACACATTCTTTGGATTCTTATTTTCTTCATTTGCAAAATTAGAATTTTGCCTACTATTCATGTCATTTTGCTTTTTCCTACATTCATTGGCATAGTGCCCATATTTCTTACAATAATGACATTGAACTTGGGATTTGTCATACCTTTGTCCATGAGCTTGTTGTTTGCTTGAACCTTCATCTTGGTTCTGATTGCAGCTCCTTCCGCTTGTGCTTGCAGGATAATAACTGCCTCTGTTTTGGCTTCTTCCACGACCTCTATTATTTGCTCTGCCTCGACCTTTTCCTTGGCTGAAAGTCATCTGAGTCTTGAATGCTTGCTCAAAAGAGGAATCTGTTCCTCTACTCAGTCTGTGTTCATGAGACATAAGAGAAACACTCAGTTCATCTACCGTGAACTGTGAAAGATCTTTTGTTTCTTCTATTGCTACCACAATAGATTCAAACCTTGAGGGTAAACTTCTCAAGATTTTCTCTACAATCCTTATTTCTTCAAGAATCTCACCATGAGATCTTATCTGGGTTATCAACCCAATAACTTGAGTGAAGAATGAATCTATTGTATCAGATTCCTTCATGCTAAGTGTTTCAAAGTCTCTCCTCAACATCTGCAACTTTGCAGTCTTCACCTTCTCCATGCCTTGATAGGAAGTTTTGAAAATATCCCATGCCTCCTTGGATTTTCTTGCTGCTGCAATCCGTGGAAAAACACTTTCATGTACTAATTGAAAGAGAAAAAAGAGAGCTTTGGCATCCTTCTTCCTGTCGCTCTTCAACTGGTCTCTTTCTACTACTGTCAAAGCAGCCAACGCTGTTGCATCTGCAGGCTCAGCATATCCAGTTTCAACTAGCTCCCATATTCCTTGAGAAGCAAACAATGCTTTCATTGTTATGGACCAATAAATGTGATTTTTCCCATTAAACTGTGGCAGTTGGGAATTTTTCAAACCTGTTCCAGCATCTGCCATCTTAACTCTGTATAGGTAAAGAAAGATACTGTCTGTGTAATTAAAAACAAGCAAAAAGTTTCTCTGCTGGAAAAATCTGCTCAATAAACTTCTTACAGCTCCTACAGTGAAAAACAAACTCTGTTTTTGACTCACTGAGTGCCTAGACTAGCCACTGATTATTTCACTAACTGGATTGAAGCCATCCCATGTAGACAAGCCAATGACTCCACCATTATCCAATTCCTTGAAGGCAATATCCTTTCCAGATTTAGCTGCCCTGAGAAAATCATCACTAAGAATGTTGCTGCCTTCAAATCCAAAAAGATGATCAACTTCTGCCATAAATTCCACATTACCCTAGGCCACTCTACAGCTTACTACCCTCAAGGTAATGGCTTGGCCGAATCATCCAACAAAAGCCTCATCAACATCATAAAGAAGCTGCTAGAGGAACACAAAAAGAACTGGCATAGGAAACTCACAAATGCTTTGTGGGCAGACAGACTGTCAACCAAGAAATCTATTGGGATGAGCCCTTATGAGCTAGTATATGGCATGGAAGCCAGATTTCCTTCATCTTTGGGCATTCCTACTATCAAACTGTTACAGGAGATTCAGGTTGAACCAAATGACATGCAGAGAATGGTTAATCAAACCATTCATCTTCAGCAAACCAGAGAGCAAGTATATCACAGAGCTCAAATGTTGCAAGAGAAGCTCAAAAAGATGTTTGATAAGAAAGCTAAAGCAGAGGACTTCTGGGTTGGCAGCAAAATTCTAAGGTGGGACTCACGAAGAGAGGACAAGGGCAAACATGAAAAATTTGATTTTCTTTGGAATGGTCCATACATTATCAGCGTTGTACAAGGCAATAACACATATTTTCTCAAATCTCTAGATGGCAGCACAGCTGAAGAAGGCCCTGTTAATGGCCGAATGTTAAAACATTACCATGATCCCTTTTGACTGAGAAAAAACAGGCGGTGTTATTTTCTGTACATAAATGTTTGTATATATCAGCACTTTATTTTATTTTTGTAACAGTCTGAAAGCTAAAGCACGCAGAAGAAAGCAGGCAGTGCTTCACAACTCACTAGCAAATCAGTGGAGGGAAAGTGTCGTTTCCAGCCCAAAATTTCAAAATCAATCTAACAGTCAGCACTGAGAATTTTCGATGCACAGCAACAACAGAAGATCAAGGCAGTCTGACCTGCTGTTCTTTGCTTTTCACAAGGAGAAGCCATCCCCAAGTGGAGCCACTGTTAGCCTCCTACTGCAGCAAGTTACTCATATTTCATGATTGACATTTTTACACTCCAAA
>APFE031178611.1:25723-50575 GCA_000404065.3 Pinus taeda | reverse complement strand
AAATAAAATATTAAATTTAATATGATATTAATTTTTTGATATTATAATGATTATTATAACTCTAGATATATGTGGGTGGGAAGAAAAAAGACATAGAGTGATAAAGGTGGAGAGAGGGAGGGATAGAAAGATGGAGTTGGAAGGAGAGAAAGGGAGGGAAGAAGAGAGAAAAGTTGAGAGAGAGAGGGAGTGACAAGGAAGAGACAAAGAGAGAATGTTGATGGTTGGGGGTGAGATAGAGAAACAAATATGGAGAGATCGAGAGAAATGGGGGGAGAAGGAGAGAGAAGGGGAGAGGGAGGGAGATAGTGAGAGAGTTGGAGAGAGAGAGAGAGAGAGAGTTGAGTAGGAGAGATAGAGGAAGGTGGGAGAGAAAGGGAGACGGAGGAAGGAAGAGAGCAAGGACATGTCAAAGAGAATGAAAGAGGAAGGTAAGAAGAAATACACAGAGGGAAAGGTGAAGAGAGTGAGAGGGAGTGATAAGGGAGATGGAGAGATACAAAAAGAGGAGAGTAGGAGGGAAGAGAAATAGAAGGGGGTAGAGTGAGAACAAGGGAAGAGAGAGAGCGAGGGAGAGATAGAAAGATATATAGAAAGAGAGTGTATGTTTTGGGGGTGATATAGAAAGAGAAAAGATAGACAAGAGGGAGATAGAGATATATCTGGAAGGTGAAGAGAGGGAAGAAGAGAGATAGAGAGAGGAAGAGATAGATAAATATGGAGAGAGAGAGAGAGAGCATACATGTTTTGGGGGTGAGATAGAGAGATACAAAAGGAGACATGGAGGGAGATATAGATATAGATGCGTGGGGTGGGAGAGAGGGAAGAATATTTCTTGCACTAGGTGCATTGATTTCAGTGTAGATGGTGATTTCTAATCCTATTTTATTGCTTGCACTAAAGGAGATAAATTAAATTAGAGGGGAGAGGAGGAATGAATAGAGAGAGGAGGACAGGAGTGAGAGAGGGAGAGAAGGCTAAGAGAGAGAGAGAGGAAGATGTGAAGATGGAGGGTGAGAGAGGAGGAGAGAGAAAAGGAGAGAGGGAGGGAGAAAGTGACAGGTTTGGAGGGAAGAGAGAGAGAGAGTGATGGGGGGAGAGAAAGGGATAGAGAGGAAGGACGACAGAGAGGATGAGAGAGGAAGGGAAAAAGAGATGGAGTTATAAGGGGAGAGAGGTAGGGAAGAAGAAATAGAGAGAGAGAGAGAGAGAGTGATAAGGGAGAGATGGAGAGAGTGTGTGTATGTTTGGGGGTGAGATAGAGAGACAAAGAAGGAGATATATATATAGATGGAGGGGGCGGAGAAAGAAGAATATTTATTACACTAGATGGATTAATTTTAACATACATGGTGATTTATCATACAATTTGATTGTTTGCACCAGATGCATTAATTTCAGTGTAGGTGTTGATTTCTAATCCTATTTGATTGTTTGCACTAGATGCATTAGTTTCAGTGTAGATGTTGATTTCTAATCCTATTTGATTGCTTGCACTAGATGGATTGATTTCAATGTAGATGTTTTATAATTCTATTTGATTTCTTGCAGTATATGCATTGATTTCAGTGTAGATGGTTATTTATAATCCTATTTGATTCCTTGCAGTAGATGCATTGATTTCATTGTAAATGGTAATTTATACTCATATTTGATTGCTTGCACTAGATGCACTGATTTCAATGTAGATGTTGATTTCTAATAATATTTGATTGCTTGCACTAGATGCATTGATTTTAGTGTAAATGTGATTTCTAATCCTATTTGATTGCTTGCACTAGATGCGCCATTTATTTCAGGGTAGATGTTGATTTCTAATTATATTTGGTTGCTTGCAATAGATGTATCAATTTCAATGTAGATGTTGATTTTTAATTATCTTTTATTGCTTGCACTAGATGCATTGATTTCCTTGTAGATGTGTATTTCTAATCCTATGTGATTGTTTGCATTAGATGCATTGATTTTAGTGTAGATGTTGATTTCTGATTTGATTTAACTGGATGTATAATGGTACATTAATTTTAAAGTGATTGGATTAACAATGTGATTGATTTTAGTGTAAGCACGAAAAAATTATTGACAACGTGCCTTGATTTTTATGTTATATTAATTCAACCTATTAATATTGGAGAGCAAGGGAGAAAATGTAAGATGTTTATTACAATAACCCGAGTTAAATATTTGAATGGTTTATGATTTCAATTGTACTTTTCATATAATCGATATGAAAATGTGGTAAAAGTAGCAGGTGTGACAATAAGAATAGTAGAAGATAGTTGAGATTGATCACAATGAAGACTATTTGTAATTGACTACATTCTTATTATTCACATTTTTTGTCATTCAACACTATTACATTGTCATTTTGCATTCAAAATTTTTATTTTATCATTTTTCATAATTGAAGTTATTAACAATATCTATCGTCTCAACAGATTGAGGCATCTCAACAAATTTAAAAATGAAAACTACTATTCAAAATATATTTAGTAATACTTGAGGGACATTATTAAGAATTAATTAGTTGTCAAAAATTGTGATACCTAAAACTAAATGAAATAGATGTGCAATATCAATCCTCCTGCAAGTTATAGACAAGATTGTCTTCCTTCTTCATCACCAACTAATTACTAATAGACAAGTATATACACATATAGAAATATAACATTTACAAACGTTACCATCCAAATCCAAACATTTAAACACACAAAGCACTCAAACCATCTATAAACACAGACACACAAAAACCACTCAAAACATCCAAACACAGGCGTACAAACCATTCAAAGCAAGCAACATACAAAATTATACCATTCAAGGCAAGCAACATAGGCTAAATTAAAGAACAAAATTATATGGTCATGTCAGGCAAAGAAAACATAATGTAAATTTCAAAGTATGAAGTTTATCTCAAACATATACATAATAATGACAATCTAAAAATATGACATTTTTTCCCTCAGCTGGCACTAGCCTAGATCTATCTAACTCCATATCTATCATGCGTCGAGAGGGATCAAATTCCTCGAGGTGCAAACATTTCCTAAAATTCTACACTCCAAATTTTTTTTCACATTAATAGATTTGATCCCTCTCTGACACATGATAGGTCCAAAGTTAAATAGATCTAAATTAATTTTACAAATTAAAATATTATCTATTTTATTTATAATTATGAATATGTATTTATTTATTTATTAAATTTAATATAGAAATGAGATGAAAATTTCTTTTAAACCTTATCTATTCTTAATCATGTGAAATTAACTTTATTCCAATCCTCACTTCATGATTCTAAAAAATCATTAGTTATTAAAACAAATCCAAATACAAAATACAAAATACAATTTCATTTCTAGTTTCTTTAAGTTTAAATAAAAAAATTATGATTAAAAACTCATTTGATATTAAACTATTGCTTATGATTATTATTTATTAATGCATTAATAAAAGGTTAAAAGTTAATGTTTTATATATTTATTTTAATGGAAAAATTATTATATAACGAAAATTTAAAAAAATAATTTAACTTTTTAAATAATTAATGTCTAATATTTATTTACATAATTTTAAAATTATAATATTATAATATATAACAACACTATTACATGTGAATATAATTTGATTCTTCAATCTTTTTTTTTAACACAGTTGGTTACCTTTTATATACTGCGAAAAAGAAAAAGGAAGGGAAAGGAAGCTAGTTCCTTGTACAAACAGGGGAAGGCATGTTCAAAAGTAGTGCGCAAATGGGAGCGCAGTCCCCCACTACTTTTGCCTTCTTAAATCCCAAAACTTCAAAAATAAAGTATTAATGTCGTGAAACTGATCTGTGGGAAAACTTTCCGAAATTTAACTTGAAAACCAAAACCTTGCGCAGAGACCAAACCGACACTTAACTTTGGAAAAGGCAGAAACAACTAAAACCCATAAGCCTCGAAAAATCAGATTATACACAAACACACGGGATATAACCATTTTCGCTTTTCCAAAGCCTTGGCGCGAATTTCCATGCAAACCTTTATTTAGCATGATCTCCATCGTAGAAAACCTCTGTGAAATCTGACTGGTCAAACTACAAGCACGACACACCACCACCATCGACCCGCACTTGATAGATCCAACGACTGGCACGAATATCGGGTGGGCAAAGTGCACGAAGAATACCCGCTCGATAAAGTGGTATTCTCACACTGCCCTCTTGCTACGTATCCATCAGTGAGTGGAATCAGGCGGTTCTCATCTAAAATCGCTTATTATTTAAGCTCTGCTCGAAATACTATACCTGCTTTAAATCCCACCTTTTCTCTTTGACTAACTCTCGAGCAAGATAACGCCCAATGGTCATAGATCTGCCACCATCAGCGGCTGCGATGGAATTTCTGAGATCCTCTTCCACCGCAATTGAAGTTGATTCTCAACCGTTGATCTTCGAGATCCAATGGTACCTGTGCGATAAAGCTTCATCTATCTTCTCACTCTTACTTTGTGGCATTTCCTCATTGTTTTGTGGTTTCTGGTCCTGGTTTATTGGTCTCTGTTGAAGAGAGGCCTGCTGTTGTTGATTGCCATGTTGTCTCAGGTCACCTGGGAGCCTGCGCGAGTGCATGTGGAACATGGGAAACTTTTTTGATCCTGATACTGGGTGAGGGGGTCAAGGGATACTTTCTTCATAAACTTCATTATTTTCTTTGACAATCCCGACTAGCCTGTCAATTGCTTTGTTGGCATGGCTATCATTGTCCTTATTTTGATCTCTTAGGATGTGCTTTATGGTTATCTTTCCCAAACTTTCAAAACTTGTTTTGATCCTTTGATATATTTTGTTGATGGCTATGCTTTTGAAGTCCCTTTTGGCATCCAGAGCAACTATTATGATAGCTGAGTCCCCTATTATTATAGGGTCCTTGATTGCGTTTTTATTTAAAAGACTTGTGCCTAGGACAAGGCTATATGCTTTAGCCCTGTTGTTTGTCATTTCTCCTAGGCTCCATTCATAGGTTATTATTTTGTTTCCATTTGGATCTAGAATAACCCCGCCTACCCCAGCTTTACCTAGATTATTTTCTGTAGCTCCGTAAAAAAAAGAATGTGTCTCTTTTATTCTTTTGTCCATTCTGCAAATTCTTTATCCTCCAATATTAATTTCGATTTCTTGTTTGTGTGAAATTCTTTATTTTTTGTTGTAGCTTCTACTTTAGCTTTGTTTTCTAACATTACTTTGTTGTACCAGTCTTTCTCTTCTTGTTGTAAATTGTTCTGGTCCATTTTTGAGATTTCATTTGTACTTATTACCTCTGCAACTTGGCTTCAAGTTTTTGCTAAGATCTTGCCTAGATTTGTTTTTTCTTCTATGAAAATGCATTTGTTTCAAGCTAACCAAATTTGCTAACACAGGATTGAAGGGAGACATTTCCATATCCTATTTATTATTGCCTTTTTTTCTTTGTATATGGGTAGCTTTTGTCCCAATTTTTATGAAGAGTTGTCAACTAAATTGTTTGATTTATGTTTATTTCCATAGGACTTATTGCCTGTTTCCAACACTCCCTCGCCACCATACAGTTAATGAAGAGGTGTTGAATTGTTTCTTCCTCCTTTTTACACATGACACATTTTGAGGGTCCTTGTATTCCTTTTTTTTTCAAATTTTTGGAGGTAAGAATTTTCCCTTTGAGGAGGGTCCAGGTGAAGAATTTAATTTTGGGCAGACTCTCTGAATTTCAAGTTGCCTTCCAAGGACTCTAGTCATTTTTATTGTGAAGTTTTTGGAGGAAGTTGTACCCTGATTTCACTATGTAATCCCCTCCATTTGGGTCCCAAACAAAGTCATCCTGCTCTTCTATGTTGATGGGCGCAACCCCTGCCAAATGGACTTTTAAAATTTCCCACTTACTTTGTAGTCTTGGTGGTGTAGCCAGCTTTTTCCATCTTACCTAGTTATTCTGATCCCAATCCAAAATGGAATAGAGTGTTAAAACTTTGCTCTTCCATCCATCTTTGAAGTCCCCTTAAATTTTGTTGCTGATTTAAGGGGTTTTTCCCCATTATTCTATCCTCTCAAATAGAAATAGTTTTGCCATTCCCTAGATTTTTGGATATTTCATCTGTAATAATATGAATTATCCTTTTAACCAATTTCTAGATTCGAGTGCATGGCCTGTCTAGAATAGTATCAGTGAGCATCTTTGTTCTATGACAATTTAAGTATTTCTTTGTTAGTACTTTTTCCCACTAGTGACCATTCCCATTTATCATTCTCCAGATAATTTTTGTCCCTAGAGCAGTGTTCATTAGTCCTGGTAGACGAATTACTATACCTCCTTTTTCATAGGGAAGAGTAACTTGCTCCCATTTAACAATGCTGACTTTTTTATTATCTTGTTTTCCTCCTTACCAAAGGAAGCTTCTAATTATTAGTTCCATTTGCTTGTGGGCATTTGCCGAAGCCATAATGATTGCATATTGATATATGGGCAGAGCCAAGAGAAGTGCTTTAATCAGTGTCACTCTTCCTGCTAGGTTGAGCCACATCACTCCCAATTATGAATTTTTTACCTCATTCTCTCCACTTGCCTGTTCCAGACTTCTGATTTTACCACTTCCTTTGCTAAGGGTGGCCCAAGATAAGTGATGTGGCTCCAATTTATTTGTAGAGGTATTTCCAGTATTTGTGAGATATGCTACATTGTTTTTGTGGGGGTATTCCAGAAATAAATTCTACATTTGGAGTTGTTTAAAATTCCTCCTGAGGCTAGGAGAAATTCATCCAATACTTTTTTGAATCATTTTTCTATGATGCAGGATGCCCCGCCTATGAGAAGGGTATCATCTACAAAGAGAGAGTGGTTTATATCTTTGACTCCTCTCAAGATTTGGATCCTTGTTATTTTTTTCTCTTTTCTCTGATTTTCCAACATAGCACTTAGCAATTCAGCCATGATGATGTACAAGAATGGAGAACGCAGACATCCTTGCCTCAGCCCTCGTGTGCTTTGGAAAAATTTACTGGGCCAACCATTGATTAAAGGAGCTATCCAAGGATTTGATATACATGCCTGGAAAATCTCTATGAAATTTGTTGAAAAGCCAAAACTTTTGAGAGTTGCAGCAAGAAATTTATGGTTAACTCTATCAAAAGCATTAGCCATATATAACTTAACAATCATTCCTCTCTCCTTTCTTTAGATGCTGCTATGGATAGCCTCCTGAACAATTATCACATTGTCTGTGATTTGCCTCTTAGGGACAAATCCTACTTCGTTTTCTGAAATTATTTCCAAAAGTAATTTTTTCATTATGTTTGCTAGGATTTCGGTAAGTATCTTATAAGACGAGTTGCAAAGGGAGAGTGGCCTATATCTATTCAAAGTTGTAGGACTGGGTTCTTTGGGAATGAGGGCTAGGAAGGAGGATTTTGTATTTCCTCCAATATTTTTTTTTTGGAAAGCATTTTTGAGCATTCTCATTAGGTCTTTTTTGATAATTTCCCAATGTTGTCTATAAAAGGCCATTGTAAACCCATCTGGACCTGGTACCTTGTCAAGGTGGAGATTCCACACAACTTCTCTGACTTCTTCCTCAGTAATTTCTTTGTCTAATTCCCTGTTTTGCTGGTTGCTTATTTTTTTTATTTGCTGCAAAGTTTCTTCATTAGCTGCTTGCTGGTCACTTGTTGAGAGTTCTTTAAAGTGTTTATGGGCTACATTTTTTACTGCTTCAACTCCTTTTATTTCTTAACTATTTACTTGAATCTGTTCAATCTGATTTTTTGACCTCCTTATTTTCATTGTATTATGAAAGAAGGCAGTATTTTTGTCTCCAAATTTTAGCCAAAGGCATCTTGATTTCAGTCTACTTTCCTCTTCTTCTTCTCTATTTTGCTTATATATTTCCTTTTCTTGTATATGATCTTGCTTACTTTCTTCCTTGTTCTCTTTTTCCTTGCAAAGGTTATCCTTTTTTTTTTTACAAATCGATTTTCCTAGCTTTGTCCCAGAGATCATTTTCTCTTGCCCAATTTTTTAAGTGCATCCTAAGGTTCATTAGCTTAGTTTCCTAAACATACTGGGGAGATCCTATGACACTTTGCTTCCGGTTGTCCTTTATTTGTTTGTCAAAATATTCCTTGTTGTCCCAAATTGAATTATATCTTAAGGGAAGGGGTCCTTGATTTTCCAACTTTCCAAAGGTTAGCACCACTGGCTTGTGATCTGAAGCTGAGTTGTGAACAATTTTACTTTTCACAAGAGTGTAAGCAGCTGTTATGCTTTCATGAATAAGAATTTTTTCCAACCTTTCTTTTATGTTGTTTTTTCCAATTCTTTTGTTGTTCCAAGTGTATTTTCCATTGCTTGGTGGAATGTCTACTAATTTGTGTTCTTCTATTATTCCTTCAAGAGCTTCTCTTGACAGATCACTGTGGAAGATTCTGCCAATTTTTTCTTCTCTATTCCTTATCAGATTCAAGTCTCCTCCCAGGATTAAGTGCCCACTTTGTCTCTTTGCTATTTCTTCTTTAACTGATTTCCAACATTGTTCTTTCTCTCAATAGTGATTTGGAGAATACACATTTATAATGCTATACTATTCCTTTGTATTGAGATTCCTCAACTCTGTTCGAATCCAGTGTCTGCTGATTTTTTGGGTCATTAATTCCCATTTTCTTTTATCCCAAATGGTTTTGATTCCTCATGATGCTTCTGTGGCTTCTAACACTACTTTTTCATATTTTTTTAGTTTTTGAATCATTTTTTTATTTTCTTTCTTGTTTAGTTTGGTCTCTTGGATCATATATATCTCTGCTTATTCCTTGGCTAAAATGTCTCTAGCTTCATTAACTTTAAAGGAGGTGCCAAGGCCGCAACAATTCCAAGAGACCACTATCATTATTTACTGTTGTGTTAGTGTGGTCCTCCCTTTCCTCTTTGCTGAGTTTTTTCATAACTTCTTGTTTGTTTCCCAAGGAATGAATCCATTGGTTGTTGTGTTCCTAGAGCCTTTTCTTTAACTGTTGCCTCATCTATGATTTCTTTATTGGATTTCCTTCCCACTTTTTTTTGTTGATCCCGGGCTTGGGGGATTTCTTTGGTTTGTTTCTAGTTAGAATGCGGTCCACTGAGGGAGGAGGAGGGGATGAAGTAGGGTTAGGGGTGGATATGAGAGCTAAAGAGGTATGGTTTGAGGGAGGGGATCTGGGAGAGGGTGGATCGAAGGAGTCTTCTAATGGTTCAAAAGGATTCGGAGTTGTGTGATCGGGAGGAATAACCTTCGCTGGAGGCTGAGAGGTTGTTTCATTTGCTTCTTGGGATTGATACATATTTGATGTTGTCTTCTTATTGGTAGGTTTTTTCCTTTTCACTTGTTCCCATGTAGGTTCTTGCTCTTCTACATTTTCATGCTCTATTTTTTTAAGAAACCTATTTGGAAAATGACATACTCGTGACATGCCTTGCATTTAAATGGTATTTGCTCGTACTCCAGCTGTTGAATGTGTGTCCACCTGTCGACCTTGATCTTTATTGCCTCTGGGAGGCCTTTTTCAAGATATGCTTCCACACATATTCTTGTGCATGCGTGCATGTTTTCTTTTGGCTCAAACCTGTCAATATATTTTCCCACTGCGTTTCCTATAGCCTTTACAGATTCGTCTCCTTAGCAGTGAAGAGGAAGATGCGAGAACCTGACCCACAGAGGCACTGTGTTTGGGACATCCATCTCCAGATCAAAGTCTGGCATCCACCTATTCAGGTATAAACCTCTGGAGTCCATGAAGTAAGGCCTGTTTCTAAATATCAGATCTCTGTCCTCCTTTGTTTCAAAGAGAAAGGTGAAGTATCCCCTTCCACAGAACCGTATTGCTATCTTCCCCTATGTGGTTGCATTCTAGTTTCTTTCCACCCATTTTTGCACGGATTTGGGTGAAGGCCATAGCCCTATAAACTGTCCAACAAGTTCGCGTTCTGCTAGAGAGATGGTTGCTCTTCTTGGAAGTGTTGGAGGGAGAGAGATCTCTAGGATACTTTCAAGTTTCTTTACAAATTTATTGACTGATGGCCTATTCCTTGGAGCTCCATTCTCTGCGATCAGAGATGTGAAGGCTTCTACGTTTTCTTCATTCCCTGGTTGTGTGGAAGAGTGAGGATCTCCCTCCTCAGGGGGCTGCATGGTCTGGTTGGCCTCAGCAACAGGACGTTGTCGAGGGATGGATCTGCAAGGGCAGCGACGGCTAGGTCTGTAGGGGCAGTGGTGGCTAGGTTAGTAGCAGAGTGTTTTTCTTTAATATTTTAATGAGAGTAATTGTGTTTTATTTTCTTTGCTCATTTTACTCAATTAAAAATAATTTTAGGTCAATTAATATTATAATATGTAGCAACATCATTACATGTAAATAGAATTTGATTATTCAATATAATAAATGAGAGTAATTGTGTTTTATTTATTTTTAGCTCATCTTAGCCAATTAAAAACAATTTTAGATCAATTCTAACACTAAAAGATTGTTATAATTCACAAAGCTCTTAATATTAAGACTACCACGCTTTGTATTAGAATTTAACTCTAATCTTCTATATAAACTCCATATAACATTTGATTACATTTAATATTTTATTTCAAAAAAATAAAAAACCACATTAATTGGTTTGAAATATCCACCCAACACTGATGATGTGATTCCTCGAGAAGAACCATGTCAAAACAATATAAATCACAAAAGTTTTAATCCAAAAATAAAAACCAATAATTTATTCAAACATAAATAAATAATATTTTTTTTTTTTCAATTAAATTTAAAATATAAAAAACTGTAATTTTAAAAATCATATATTATTATCAATTGTCATTATATTACTAATTCATTCTTAGTTGTAATTAATTTTCAATGGAAAAATAAGGAAGTTTTTCCTCCTTTTTTTCAAAATAATGAAAAAAAAATAAAAAAAAAAGAAAGAAAAAAGAAAGAAAAGAAAATAAAAGAAAATAATAAAAAATAAAATAGTATTTTCTTAACAAAATTTTTGAGTTAATTGTATTTTACAATTTGATAAATTATTTAAAATTTTAATATATTTTAAATAATTATAACAAAATTAATGTTACAGAAAAATTTATGACAATAATTAATTTAATTTAATTATTTAAAAT
The DNA here is from genome assembly GCA_000404065.3 of Pinus taeda. Lineage (NCBI taxonomy): Eukaryota > Viridiplantae > Streptophyta > Pinopsida > Pinales > Pinaceae > Pinus > Pinus taeda. Next base: position 39,427 of record APFE031178611.1, on the reverse strand, counting down.
TTATTTTAAATAAGAAGAAATAATTTCACTCAAACCTATAGCATCAAATTTAAAAAATCATTTCATATACTAATTAAACCATATCCATATTTTATATTTTATAATCTAACACGACATTACCTACCTATTTATGTGCATGCTTTACCTAATCAATAGTCAACCCAATACAAGAATATCCACACACTCTTCCGCCATCCATGTTGCAGTGGAGTCCACATATACACAGTGTTTCAAATGTACGATGGTTCTCCACTCAAGTAACTGTTTGTTCGATGATTATGCGTATGTGCAGTGGTGAGGTGTGGTCCTGGATTGACAGTGAGCGGAGGATGGGAAATAACCCCCTCACTGCACCTCAAAGATTACGTTGCGCCATGGAAATCTAAGAGCAGACGCTCTTAGCATATAGCGTGACGCGAAGGTGCAGTGGTGTCGTGTGGGACTAGATCCATTCCAAAACCCAATGATAATTTTACCTTCATATTTTATAGGCCCGCTTTGGCCCTTCAATGTAATCAATAGTCAACCCGAAACAGGAATATCCACAGATTCTTCCGGGATCCATGTTGCTGTTTCAAATGTACCCATGATTCGCCAACCTGGATGCACAATAAAAGCTCCCCGCTTCTGGATGATTTCACAATAAAAACTCTCAGCTTTTAAACAAACCCCTAGTGATAAAAATGGGAAGCCAGATCTCGAAACAAGAACAGGTATGGAAAGAAAAGAAGCAATTGGAGGAGTTGCAGCGAACGGAAGGAGCCGACTTCCCCGGTTCAGATTTCCACACCACGGATCACAAAGAATGGATGGCTGAATTACTAGCCGAGCCATCCGGGCGGGATCTGAAAATCGAGGACATAGTTTGGCCGGGAAGCCACGACTCAGCGACCAACAAAATCGGCATTCCGGGTGTGACTCGCCCTTTCGCCCAGTGCCAGTCGTGTTCCATCTACGGCCAGTTGCTCAAAGGGTGCAGGGTCTTCGATATTCGGGTGGAAAAAGAGTGGCACGTCTGCCACGGTATACTAACGACCTACAAAATTGACGTGGTCGTTAACGACATAAAGCGTTTTCTGTCGGAAACCCACTCGGAATTCATCGTCTTGGAGATCAGAACAGAATACGGCCACGACGATCCGCTCAAACTCGACGAGTGGCTCGTAGAGCAGCTCGGCGATTTCCTCATTCCCCAGGACGACGGCGTGTTCGCCAAAACTCTGGCGGAGTTGCTGCCACGAAGAGTCATCTGCGTATGGAAGCCGTCCAAGGCTCCCGCGCCCGCCACCGGCTCGCCGCTCTGGAGCTCCGCTCATTTGACAGACAACTGGATCGATACGGATCTTCCTTACACCAAATTCCAAAGCAATCTCAAGAATCTGGCGAACCAGCCGCCAGTGTCGTCGCGGAAGTTCTTTTACCGCGTGGAAAATACGTTGACTCCCCAAGTGGATAACCTGATTCTGTGCGTGAAGCCTGTGACGAATCGTATCAGAAAGTATGCGAGACTCTTCGTTTCTCAGGTGTTCAAAAAAGGTCTCGCCGATCGGTTGCAGATACTGTCTTCCGATTTCCTACAAACCGATTTAGTGGATGCTTGCATTGGAGTTACGCGTGCCAGAATGGAGGGGAAGGTTTAATACATCCCACTGCGCCTGCTTATATCCATCGTCTCTGATCTCAATTTTTTTAGTCATTGTTACGTTTGTTCATGTCGTCTCAGATCAATTTTTCAGCATATCATTATCTTTTATGATGTTTCAAAGAAAATGAAATCTGAAATGAAACCCATTAATTGTAATTGGAATGTTGGAAGGCCCAATTTAAATCATAGTTGGGCGCAACAGAGAGTGAACTCTCTAGGAGTCTCTATGAAGATTGATTGAATGGCATAAATTGCAACATTTCAATAGGTAAGAATGCCTATGGAAGAAGACAAGACTAACACTAATTTGAACAAATAAGAACCAATGGTTAATAGATTTGTATTGTTAAATATTGCGTTAAAATAATACAAGTTACAACACCATAAATGCTAGAAAATCTAAGCCAGATAAATAAAGTTGGGTAAGATTGACCCCAATAAAGGAAGTAGAGGTTAAAGGTGTAATATCAATAATATACATATTGTGGCCAAGTTGGATATGGTAAAAAAAAAAATTATTAGATGATCAAAGTTAGAGTACAAAAGGCTCCAAGAATCTAAAGGATTAAAGGACAACCATATATGCCACAAGAAGACCAAATGTGTTTATCTAATTGTTGTGGTAACAACAATGAATATGCTTAGCAAATCATCCATGTAAGGGGGATTTTTTTTAATTAATCTCTCACCAATTTGATATATTTCTTAATAAATTTAAAGCATAAGAATATTAGAAATGCAAGATATAAATAACTAGAATAAATATAAATTGTAGGGCATATTAAGAAGTGATGCATAATGTATATAGAAAATCTAGAATGTATTTGTAACAATATGCATTTTAAGAATTATTGTCAAATGCATATAGATTTTCTTTTAGCTTATATGGAATTTCTTGAGTATATATGTATAACATGATTACAGACTAAAAGTAATCTATTGATATTTATAAAATAAAGATATAATGTTGGTTTAATGTGGCTAATGATGGATTATTTATCTAGGGAAAAGGTTGATAGAATGGTTGAAGATGTCCACGATGTCGCTACATATGATATTCAACCATATGAACAAAATATGAGGATAATAAAATATGATAAAGAGGTTGGTAAAGAGAGCCTATGAACCTCTACAAGACAACAACTAATCAAGTAGCATAAAATAAATTGATGGCAACGATGTAGGTAGGAATTCAGCTTTCTATGTTGTAGTGATGTTAAAGAAAATTTACGTAAGAATTTCTTCAACCAAGATTTGAATTTCTTCAACCAAGATTTGACCTCCCATATCTTATATGATCATGTGAATTAGATGCATTAATGGAAATCTTACTCCACATGGTAAGTGCTAGTAAAATTAGCTATATGTGAGGCCATAATGTGGTTGGATATAGAAAAGTTATAGTGCTACACTAGTGTCCAATGGTCTCCCTACTTCTATCATTGTTCTAGACTGAAACCTTCTAACCAACACTAAAGATCATTTGTAGAGAGGAAGGATTCCGAAGAAGAAAAATGTCTTCTAGTATGTTAATGTATGGATAGTAGAGAAAGAGCATGTATCTCAAGTTGTGTCGGACTAAAGAATAAGGTGTCCTAGTTGATCAAGTACCATAAGCTAGCTAGATGATTGTCAAGGAATTGGCTAGACTTTCCCACTCATCATTGTGGAGTACATGACATAGAAATATGGTATTCTTAAATCATTGCAGAAATGCAATAAGTGGATGTGCATTAGTAAATTGTAAAAATATACAAGTATTGAATATGCACACATGCATGTGTGTGTGTGTGTGTGTGAGAGAGAGAGAGAGAGAGAGCATTATATGAATTCATGATTATGTTATCTTTCATTGATTAATATGTTAACAACTAAAATGATGGGGTTGCGTCTAACTCATGAATTTGAGACCATTTCAACAGTTTTTGTGAATATTGCGGTGAAATAATTTCATACCATAATAGTCATACATGGAAAGCTTTATCAAAATAATAGAGTTATCGAAATGGAGATGGATAAAAGAACAAAACCCTAGTAAAAGAACTCTAAAACCCTATGGTTTCCATAAATTATTGATCAGAGATTGGCAATGGATCCCTAATAATAAGTTTGAGCTCTCCATACATGTGAAAACCTTAGCAAAATAGATGAACTATTTAGTAAAGAAAGAGATGCATGAACCTAGAAGGATGAGTGCAATGTGTCTAAAGAAGACGAAGAAGAGAAAGATTAATCCCTTCCCATGGCATGTGTGTAAATTGTACAAGTACATATAAGTATTGAATTATGATTGCATATATGCTTTGAATAAGTGATTACATTTTGGGGTTGAGAAATTTTGCAAATAAGATCATTAGTGCATGATATTGGATATAACATGCATTTTATTTTTCTTGGTGGTTTTTATAAGAACAACTAAAGAGTGAACACATTGATTGAGTGCATAGAAAGAAGAACACTAGTGATGGTGTTATTCCAAAAGGGGGGCGAGAGTGGGGGCAGGGGGGGGTTGGCGGGGGGTCGGGAATATAATACCCCTTCAAGCATGAGCATATTGTATGCAATAAGAAAGAGATTCCTTTGTACATCTAGGAATAAGGACGTGATGCGTAGGAACAAAGGCATGGTAAAAGTAAAGGTTCAATATTGGAATATGCAATGTGGGAGGAATACCCACATTAGGTTTACATTATTTGTGTTGAATAAAAATTATATATAATGGTGATGTTCATTAAGGATGGTGCAAAATCTAAGGGGAAGGAATGTAATACCCCCAATTTGATCCCATATTAGCAATGGAAATATGTATACAATGAATGGTTCAAGGCTAAATGATGTAATATGTAATTGACATTGATACTAACAAAAATAAACATCATCATTTGCAGACAAGGAAGGGCAAGAACATAGGGCCTATGATTCCATGTGAGAGGAATGAAAGGGGGCTAAGAAGGCTCAAAAGGCACTAAATCAAATTTAATATTATTTTATTTTTAAACATATGTATTTACCTTATGATATCTTATGTGTTGTTAACCTTGGGATTAGTTTCGAAGTGAGATACTTAAGCTTCTTCAAAAGCCACATGACGCATTATTAACATGCAAATATATGTCAAGTTTAGACATATGAAAAAGGGGAATCATTTTGTCATTCTCCTTTGGGAAAGAAATTGCCTCAAATCTTTTGTGTAGGCTAAGTGGTAACATGTATGTTGTAATGAAATGATGGGTTTGAATGCCATGAACCCATTAAGGAATTTGCGACCATGTGCTGAGGAAATAGATGCCATCGAGACAAAGTAATTATAGTTGATAATACTTGAAGTTCTTAGCCATGAAATTTCCTAGGTAATCTATACGTCATCCCTACAAGGAAGTGGAATAACTCGAGGGAATACATGGCGGAGATGGGTATTCCATTCCTTGGGTTATGCAACATGAAGATAAAAGAGAGTTGGTGTATCAAGATTGTTGTAAATCTGAAAAAACTTGAAATTTTGGGAAATAAGTTATGTGAGAGGATCAAAGTTAGCCATAGTTTTTCATGCTTGTGAACTAATAACCCCAACTTATGGGTGCCCTATTATAGAGAGAATGAAATAATTCCTATGGTTTTGTGGAATGTCTATCATCCACAACTAGTTTGGTGTTTATTTCTAGAAAATAAGTGTGTATGATGTTGTTGGAACCTAAGGTTATGTTGGTTCATCACACCTCTCGAGTTTTTGGAGATAGTTAGTCAAAGGATGGATTAACGAGAGATAGTCAAACGAGTGGTTGACTACTGAAGTAATCAACTGATTGGTTGATGAATTGGTCGAGTAACCAACTAGAGCAAAATCTATCAATTGGTCGACTAGCAAGACCACTAACTAAGTGGTCAAAGGAATCAACTAAATGGTTGGGTTGAATCAAGCAATTGATTAGATTATGAGAATTGGGTCAATTACATGATGAAACACCACATATTTTACAAAAATAATTGGAACTTTCAACATTTTTTGTGGACTAATCCTTCCACAATTCAAGGAAGGTGGTTAGATTTGGACACTATAAATCAAGGACCCTATGGGTCGAATATGAATGATCAAGTGAATTGAACCACACATTGTAATGTTCTAATCACAATGAATTATGTTAAAGTGTTGTAATCGTGTATTTAAACACCACCCGTCATATTGGAGTTTAATTACTCTTTTATTTATTTCTTTATATTTTAGTTTTTTTTCTTTGTTTTGGTTCAATCCACAAAATGGTATCAAAGCTAATAGTTTTGACTTATCCCTATTGTCTTTAAATCATGTCAATTTATATCCCCTACTGATTGACTCTAGGTTGAATCACTTGTTAATTGAAACCTGATTTTGAACAAATCAATCCAATTAGAAACTTAGAGATGGCTTCCAATATTGATCTCATCACCTTGAAAGGACAAAATTATGTTGTTTGTGCACCAAAAATGGAAACCTTATTTAAGAGCAAAGGGTTCTAGTAGTATTTGAAGACTACTATGCTAGATTTGAAGGATGACCAAATGATTTTTTCCATTCATATAAATAAAGACGAGGCTAATGGGGTCATTATGACCTATATTACTTAGGAAATTTGTGTTCATATGGATGGTATTGATTATACTCATCACAATTGGAAGAATTAGAAGTCATTGTTTGATAGAGTCGACAAAACTCAAGTCATGCAGTTAGAGAAGAGTTGATTTCTATTGACCCCCATTCATTTGAAAGTATTTAGGACTCTCTAGCTTGTGTCAAAAAACTACAACTGTAGATGGGAAAATGCAATAGGAATTTCCAAAGAATGACAAACAACACATTGAACTAGTCCTGATGAATTTGAGAAAATCTTATGATGTGTTATGTTCGTCATTTCACACCAACTAGAGATCATGCAAGAAACTTGGTAAGGACTACACCTTTGACACCTTCTATGATTTTCTTATCAAGGATGAAAAAAGGCTCTTTATGAATGAAGGATTGGTAGCAAACACCAAGCACACTTGATCAAAAGAAACATGAAGTCTAATCACAAGGAGAGAGGAATCAAGTTGGAATTTGTAGAAATTCTCACTGTAGATTAAACTGATTATGCAATGTACCAAAGCAAAATTCTTAATCTACTTCTACAATCAACCTTGTGAAAGCTTAATCAATTTTGAGCAAGATCAAATAGAACACATATAATAGAGAAGAAGATTCAATCACACATGAAACACAAAAGAATACTCTCGGGAAAACCTCAGCTAAAAACTCCATTATCTGTACTATCATAAAAGGTGGAAATACATCAAAATTATACAAAGCTTTAACTCTCACAGCTAGCCAACTCTCAGTACAATCCTCCTAGATGCTCATAGGAAAACAAGGCTTCTCACAAACCTTCTCCTCTGCCCTCCAAGCCTCCTATTTCCTTGCGTTGTTTCTCCTGGGTGTTCCTAATATTACCAAGTGTAACACTAATCATTCACACTGATCTCACACCCTGTAAAACTGCGCAATCCTCAAGGAACCTTGTTCCTTCTGCATGGATGAGTTTCCTTTATAGGAAAACTCATGCAACTAATAGAAAAATGCCCCTATCTTTAATCTCAATTGGGTCTTTGTCTGAACTGACATGCATGAGTTATTTATGAGAGAATCATTAGTTGTTTGGAGTACACTAGTTTCATGCATGCATGCATTAACTGAATGAACTCGCAATTAGTTCCTCAAACTGTTTGGAACTAATTTAATTGGACTTAACTCAGTTAACTAAGCTAACTAATTACAACTCAAATACACCTCATCCTTATCTCCTTAATTAAGGGATAACTATTTCATGTGTTCACAAAGACTTCATGTTTGATTTTCACCAACTAATTAACTCAAGATGAATTAATTAATTTTTTTTCAAACAGTTGTTGAGACTAAATTCGAATTTTAATTCTCAAGTTTAATTCAGGGACTAATTAAAATTGGAATCTATCCTGAAATGATATATATATCAATGTTATTTTTAGCATTTCTATTTTTTTCATTTCTTGATGTTATTTTCAACAGAGTTGGAGTATATCCTGAAATGCTATTTTTAGCATTTCTATTTTTATCATTTCTTGTTGCTATTTTCAACACTCCCTCTCAACAAGAAAGGAATTCAACTTGATCCCGATCCTGAACCTTTAGAATGTTCTGCATGCAACACTTCTCTCTAGTGTTGTTTCTCCAACAACTCCAGAAACAAAAAAGATATCCAACCTAAATCAGAATGATGCCTCTGTCATCAAAGTCTCTAACTGCTATTTCCTCTGTACGTTTGTGCTCTTCAGTATCTGATTGCTCTAGCCTCTATCACTTTGATCTCTGACTGCATCAATCACACTGATTCCTCCTGCTGCATCCATGCTACTAGTGGTCCTATCTCCCATCATGCATCTGCACTGCACCTCCTCTCATCATGTTGCATCATGCTGCCTACTGTTTCACTGCAACTCAGTTAATAAGAAGTAACTAATCTCGCAACTGACCTCCCTATTGGGCTAGAAACAACATCTGATGATGAAGCTCCCTCTACCGCTCCATCCGCATCTGTCTCTACCCACTCAGACAGTCCTGCTACTCCTCGTCGGGGCTCCCGTAAGAAGGTCTAATCAAAGAGGTTGGGTAACTCAAGAATCCTGCCCCTATTTCAGCCTTCTTGGGACTATCTCTTCACATCGCCCCACCTCACACCTAGAGGTATGGCTGCATGTGATCACTCTGCCCACTTGGATTGAAATTTCCCCCTACTGGAGGTCTCTGCATGAGTGGATGCCTCCACTTGGTCTCCTCTCGGCTTCTCCAGTTGTGGCTGCTCCACAACCTCTTGAAACTGCTTCACCAATTGTGGCTCCTCCACAATTGTCTGAGACTTCTTTTGAGGCTGCATGTTGAGAGGTAATGTACTCTCCCTCTCAACCACCAAGTCTCTAATAGTTGCCTTGCTCCTCAAAGTCTTGCATGCATCTTGAACCTCAAGAGCATATAGGCTTTGTACCCGTGAACCGATCTGTTTCACCTAACCTGTGGTGATGTGTCTAAGGAAAACCTTTCCCTTACTAAAGACAACATCGTAGCCTTTGTCCTCCATCATTGCGATCGATACCAAGTTCTTCTTCAGTCCAAGCACATACTTCACATCTGTCAAGGTGATAAGAGCTCCATGCTCCCTCTGAAAAGCAACCGAGCCTACTCCTGAAACACTATAATTTTCATCATTACCCATCTCTTTGTGCATTTGGAGGTCTTTCTCCTCCAAGGTACTAAACAAACTCTTATCGTCGGTCATGTGGAATGAGGCTCCACTATCAAGAAACCAACCAAAACCCATCATCAATGAAACCATGCATGCGATGAGGGTAAAATCCAATTTGAACTGAGAGGCTAGAGCCTCACCTTCAGATCCTTCCAAGGATCCCTTCTTGGATTTCTTCAATGGACAATTAGTTACATAATGGCCCACCTCATGAAAATTAAGGCATCTCACTTTAGATTTGTCAATCTTCTTCCCACCATGGGAAGAACTTGATTTGGAATGAGAATCCTTCTCCTTCCCTTTCCTTGCCTTACTGGCTAAGGCTAGATTTTCTTCATCCTCCTTAGATGAAGAACCATCTCTGGTGCTCCTCCTGATCTCCTCCTACATCAGATTCAACCACAATCATTCCCAATCTGGCAGTTTCTCTCTTCCATTCACTGAGTCTTGGTAGCTATGCTAGCTCGTAGGAAGACCGAGGAGAGCAAGACTCACCATGTCATCATTAGTTGTTGCAATTCCTACACTTCCAAGCTCATCTCTACAGGTGGTGAGCTTTTTCAGTTATGTAGAGATTGTGTCACCCTTTTCACACTTCATTTTCCGAAGCTTGTCCTTCAATGTCAGCTTCCTCTAGTCACTGTTGTTTTGATATAGATCATTCAATGTCTTATACATTGAAAATGATGTCTCCTTCCCATGGAGACTCGAGACAATATGGTCTCAAACTCCCTCCAGAAGAATCCTCCTCGCTCTCGTGACACATTTCTTCCATTCTGCCAATTCTTGGGCATTAGTTGATGCTGGCTTGAGGACTTCTTGATCAATGAAGTCCTTCAAAACATTGTCCTCTAATATCGCTTCCATGCGATCCTTCTAGGCTATGTAATTCGAGCTGTCATCCAGGGCATACTCAAGTCTCAAGCTATTGAATGCCATTGGTGAACTTTGAGATGTAATAAGAAATCAATTTTGTACCTACAATCAAGAACTTCAAACTTCGAACTTCTCCCTTCTTTGTATATTGTTCTCCACTTTGATCACCTTTGCTCTGATACCATGTAGAAATTATCATTGTAGATTAAACTGATTTTGCAATGTACTAAAGAAAAATACTTAATCTACTTCTACAATCAAACTTGCGGAAGCTTAATCGATTTTGAGTAAGATCAAACAAAACACATATAACAGAGAAGAATATTCAATCACACATGAAACACAGAAGAATACTCTATGGAAAGCCTCAACTAAAAACCCCACTATCTGTATTATCATACAAGGTGGCAATACATCAGAATTATACAAAGCTTTAGCTCTCATAGCTAGCTAGCTCTCAATACAATCCTCCTGGATGCTCACAAGCAAACAAGGCTTCTCACAAACCTTCTCCTCTGCCCTCCAAGCCTCATATTGCCTTGTGCTATTTCTCCTAGGTGATCCTACTGTTACCAAGTGTAACATTGATCACTCACATTGATCTCACACCCTATAAAACTGCACAATCCTCAAGGAACCTTGCTTCTTCTGTATGGATGAGTTTCCTTTATAGGAAAACTCATGCAACTGATAATACAAGGTCCATGTCTTTAATTTCAACTAGGTCTTTGTCTGAACTGACATGCATGAGTTATTTATGAGAGAATCATTAGTTATCTCGAATACAATAGTTTCATGCATGCATGCATTAACTGACTGAACTCGCAATTAGTTCCTCAAACTATTTGGAACTAATTTAACTGGACTTAACACAGTTAACTAAGCTAACTAATTACAACTCAAATACACCTCATCCTTATCTCCTTAATTAAGGGATAACTTCCTCAATAAAATGGATAATTGTTGCATGTCTTCACAAAGACTTCATGTTTGATTTTTACCAACTAATTAACTCAAGATGAATTAATTAATTGTTTTTCAAACAGTTTCTGAGACTAAATTCGAATTTTAATTATCAATTTTAATTCAGGGACTAATTAAAATTGGAATCTATCCTTAAATGCTATCTATAGAAATGCTATTTTTAGCATTTCTATTTTTTTTCATTTCTTGATGCTATTTTTAACAGAGTTGGAGTATATCCTAAAATGCTATTTATATCAATGTTATTTTTAGCATTTCTATTTTTATCATTTCTTCTTGTTATTTTCAATAGAATTCCTCAACCAAAAATATAAAGAGAAGGGTGATGGGTTGGTGTCAACTAGGAAGAATTGAAAGAAGAAGACAAGTCACTACTATGGAAAGTCAAGAGATGTGGAGAAAACCTTTTGAAAGAAGCATGATGACCTAGACGAGAAGGTCTACAATTCTAAGGAACTATGTCAGTTGATAGATCGTTTAATTGATCAGCTGACAACTTCACCTTCTCAGTCAAAACTCAAGAATCATACACTCAAACCATACTAAATTGAATGGGTAGTCGATTTTGGTTGCACTCATCATATGGCCAAGAATGCCTCTTTATTTTCCTCCTTCAGTAATGATATTGAGCAAAATATTTATATAGCAAATGATTTTACTCTCGACATTGTTGGTGATAGTGATGTACCATGTCAACATGGTGTAATTATGAATGTATGCATGTGCCTAGTTTGAGCTTGAATCTGTTATCTATTTCCCAACTAACATATACCAATAAAATTGTTAAATTTTGCGTGGATTAGTACCTTGCTAAAGATCCGTTGAAAGACATGTCAAATATTTCCATAGGAATTAATGTAATCGATTGAATTGTATGCACTGGTTACCAACCGACAAATACACCAAGAAAATACTAAGAAATATATACATTCAACATATATGAAAAAAGAGAATAAAAGAGAGCAAAAGTAGTGGTAGACCAACAACCCAACCTTTGTATCAATCCACAATAATCACTATGTAAATTCTCATTGAATGCATTCATATTTATAATATACTCTTCATAGTTATAATGGATTAATTGTCTAAACTAACTTAGTAGGTATACTTAACAAGGAATTTGACTTAAATGGTTGCTTGATTTTACTATAAGTTTGACCTAACTTGCATATCGACTTATAGAGTCTGGTTGAGTATCTCAACTTCTGGGACTATTCAACTAAATCAACTAGCCCCTTCAACATCTCCCCTACAGAAATTTAGATCTTTTACATATACAAAATTGTGTAAAAAAGTACAAGAAGAAGAAGGTTTTGTTAATGATGATGCTCATGGAGGTGTTGTTATCAAATAGTCTAGTGTTCTCTCTGTTGGAGCTAATAATGGCGTATAAGTAGCATTGATCAACTAGATGTGGTTGTTGATTTTTTCTAAGTGCGGAGGCACATATTTATCCAACATTTGATACCTCTTCTTTCTCATTCTGCAGATGACCAGTTGAATTCTTCAATTTCTTCTTTTGTTTTAGCCAATTGAATGGGTTGTACTTGTGGGGCATATTCGAAGGCATTGGGCTAAAAAATTGATATTTTTATCAAGGATGTGAAGGCTCTTGAAATGTAGTTGGAGCATGTAATTCCCACGAGGGCTTCACTCAATGAACCTTTGACATAGCACGTGTTTTCATGGCATACTAAACAATACCCTTAATTTGACAACATATCATAAAATACCTCTAAACATAACTTTATTTAACCCGCTACCAATATGAACCCAATACACCTTCCCAATTTAAAAAACCCCTATTTTCACTAGATATTGTAGGCATCCATTTTTTCATTGACATTTTTATACCACTTTATATTTTTTTATTAACTTTGAGCTTCATTTTTTATACACGACATATAAAAACCCTTTACCCCCATAATGTGTTCAATATATTATGTCATTTTTTTCCAATATATATCCCCCAATATGAATGCATGTCATATGGTATTGCTCCCCTAGTGAAGCCCCCATTGTATTTATACAAATGCTTTCTTATGGATTGTGGGGACTAGGCAGCAGAGACAAAGGAAACTTGAATGAAGGGTTGGCACAATCACAGGTAGGAGTGAGAGAAATATTGTACATGTGCTTCTAATGACTTCACATGTGTTAGGTACTTAAGCTACCAAAAAAGCAATATATTCTAGAATTAGGAATTTGGGGATTGGTTTTCTTCTTCATTTCTTGCACTTCATATCATATTTGTTGTAGATGATCCAAAGTGTTGTTGGCCTTGACTTGTGCTTTCTTTCCTTCTCCTAGCCACTACCTTCCCTCCTGCATTAATTGTGTTTACATGATCTTTTCTTACTCTATACGTGTGTTGATTATCATTGTGGTTCTTTCTTCAAGTGTGGAGCCCTATTCATCAGTTAAGTATTTAACTAACACATGTTATATTGTTCAATACTAAGGTCATGGTGGAAAAATGTTCCATTGTTGCTTCCAACTATTGCTTGACTTTTCAAAATGAAGCAAGTTCCTACTACAAAATGGAGGAAGATTCATCAACTTTAATTCTTTTGATTTGTTTTTGTAGCTACTATACTTCCTCTTTCATATGTACATCAAGGTAAACAAGTTTCTACACAAGATATTGTGTAGATGCTAGAAATTCCTTCCTTAATTTAGAGGCATGAACTTGTTGCACCTAGATTTTAAATGGCATAATTTAGAAATTGGATTGAGGGAAAAATTATATCACCATAAGGCTTTCAGTTAATTGAGCAAGATGATATTGTCTAAAGTTGATTCAGTTAATTGAGTAAGATGATATTGTCTAAAGTTGATTCTACTAATTTTAAGAAAAAATAAATTTGTAACCTTATTTTTATAAAGCAATTATAAAATTTAATTTAATTGAAA
>APFE031178610.1:0-44074 GCA_000404065.3 Pinus taeda | reverse complement strand
TCTCTAGTGACAAACAAACCAAACAAGAGCAATCCTTCTCTAAACACACGTTATTCTATGAGAGACCAAGTGTTTTTGATCTTACCTTAGGTCCAACGCTTGTTGTAGCAGTCCAGCCTTGCTGATCCAGATGAGCTCCTCCTTCACTTTAAGACCTGCATACACTAACAAAGCAAACGATTACATAACACATGAATATTCATCATAAAACAAAGCATATTCATCACATAGACCAAGGAGTACATGAAATAATTCATTAACAACAAATCATTGAGAAGAATGGACTTATTTGTATTAAATAATAAAAAAGGAACCATTATAACCTGAGCCTTGGTGTTGTGCAAGCTCCTCCCAGGGTCCAGCAAGAGATTTCCTCTACTTTGAAAAGCTCACCCACTCCCAGTATGGCAACAAGGAAGGATAGTGATCTCTCCTCACAAGTAAACAATGGAAGTCCTAATTCCAGCAGCATTTACCCTTTAGAATGTTCAGCATTCAACCTTCCCTCCCATGGCCCAATGCCTATATTTATAGTATTCTAGAGGAGGTTATTCAGTTCCAACATCAATGGGATGCTCCCTCTTTTGGATGGGGTAAGCTCCTCTATCATAGGGATGCATGAACCATCTGGAGGCGCTCAATACACGTCAAAAACTCTTCTGGAAGGCTCTAGAAGTGACCACAAGTAACTTTTTAAAGATGAAACTCGCGCCTTTTGACCTTTACAGGGGTACGCACTCAACCTTTAGCTTACAGAGCGTACAAGTACGCATGTACAATGTATTTGGAGTGCGTACACGCAGGCAAGGTAGAGAGAAACTGCGCACCCAGAGATAAACATGTTTTTAAGTGACTTTCTCTCTTTTTGAAGTTTTGACATGAAGAGCATAGGCATGGGGCTTGACAAAGAGGACAATATGGCTATTGATGAGGCCATATAAACTGCAGATAGTCAAGGTGACAAAATTCAGTGTAACAGTAAGCTTCAAAAGCGTGGATTCATCGGTTCTTCAATTTGTCATATATGCCTTCCTCAAGTGGAAGACCACAATCACTTGTTTCTTACTTCTTCCTTCTCCTCTCCACTCTACATTCCACTCACTATCTCCTTTACAAGAACTAATCCCATGCCCCAGTGCATCATTTCCTCAACAACCCCATTCTCAATCGAGCTTGGCTCTTAATTACAAGCCTCTTTAAATGGTATATTTGGAAAGAAAAGAATTCTAGAATCTTAAAAAGCTACCCATATCCATTGGAGATTGTTTGGAATCTTGCCTTCTCCCAAATTAAAGGGACCGTATCCTCTTTGTAATGGGCTACTTAGGGTTGGGATTTCCCCCTATCTTAATAAAACATTTTGACTCAACTTGGCATCAACCCTTAGAATATATTGCTTGTTCCAACCATCTCATCCTAGCCTCCCAACACCATGACTTGGTCACCACCACCACTAGTATTCATTAAACACAATTTTGATGAGGCTTCACAAGGAAATCGAGGGCTAGCTAGTTATGGTGGAGTCTTAAGGGAAAACTCAATACATATTCTCGACAACTTTATAAGTAGTCCTATTTTCACAGCCAACAATGAAGCAAAGGTTTGGGTACTTGAAAATGTTATGATCATTACTATAAGGCACAATTATCACTTTCTCTATAGAAAGAGATTCATTACCTATCGTCTCTATACTAAACAAGATTTAATGTGCTTTGTTCATCTCCAAAATCTCTACCAGATCGCTCATTGAATCTCACATCTCCAAATTTGCCTCTCTACTCATGTGCATCCATGATCCCCTGCTATCTCATATTCACTGTTCAAACAGTAATTTGGAGAATCTTCTTACCAATCATGCTCTTGACTAAAACAACCTTTCACTAAGGATTGTTTGTCTTTCAATTGCACAGTAGGATTATTCCCCACAGAGTGTGCCTAAACTCAACACCTGGTGATGTCGTGATGATGTTGTATTGAGCAGATGGCCACTTGTTCTAGCGATCATATTCTCCCATGGACTAGCACACTTCGATTAATCCTCGTATGACGGTTGCATTAACTTACCTCTGGTTGTCATACATCATCCCTCATGTGGCTCGGTGGTTCATTATGTTGATTAATCATTATTTAGAGAGGCCTACCATGGCTACGAATGGAGATGTTATCATGGCTCCCTAGTTTCTTTCTTCAATAATGTCTTCAGACCTATTAAGTAGTACTATAAATCATTTATCGACGTGAGCTATGACTTATACCTTCTCTTGCATACTTATGGCCTCCATGCCTACAATTATGATAGTCTCAATGAATTCTCCAATATGCCTATATCTTGGCTTGCAATGGCTTTCATAAACTTGAGAGTTAACATAACCATCCTCCCAACGATTGGAAATATGCAACCTAGAATGTTAGTATGGTGGCTTTTGGATCTGAGCTGACCCCCAATGTTCTCATTCATGTTTCAACTTTCACAGAGAGTACTCTACTTCCTCTTTGTCATCAGTCAATTTCAATCAATTTCCAATCTAATAGCATTATTTGTAACAGTTAGGGGTCCCTAGGGCTCAAGGTAGTTATCTTGGTGGGTTTCAATGGTTTCTTCTTCATAATTTAAGACTCGACTTCTTGATTGTTTGCATCACATTGTTAGTGAAGACTATGCATCAAAGCCTCCTTCCATTCTTCCTTGTCTCCCATGGGTTTTCATGGGCTTCAGTTAGTGGGTTACTATTTTTGGAGGTTCATCTGCGGTGTTCCTTCCTGTTGCTCAACTCTTCTTTCTCTTCCAATGAGCTTTCAATTTGGTTTTTGACTACATCTCACTAGCTATGGACATCAAAGTGGATGAAATAAATTTGTCAAAGCTTCATGTAATTCTTCATCGATTCATGTTGGACATATCGGTCTTAGGTTCATGGGCCACCACTACTCGAGTTTAGTGGGCTACTGCTACGCGAATTCTATTACAAGAGATCCTCAATGTTGCTCAACTTTTATTTCTCTATCGGTTAAGCTTCCACATTACGACAAGTTTACTTCATGACTTATGTTTATATAGCTCTATATAACATAGCCTCTTTGTTTATGAATTCTTAGAACTCCATGTCAATTTTTGTAACTCTTTCATTTTGGCTGATTAATCGAGATATAGACAATCTTAAACTTTTTAGTTTGTGCGTCTTAGCAAGAAAATCAGTAGCACAGAAAACTATCATATGTAAGACTCTATTTCAATAATATAATGGTGAACTTCAAACTCAAAACTGGGCGAGATTCAAAGAATTGGAGGAGATTGATATAATTGAGCAATTTTATGTTATAAAGGTTTCTATACAGTAATATAATCTTACCTTAAATTGCAACAGATTGCCAAGGTGCTACAAAAATCTATATTTTGTAAAATAAGACAATGTTTGAAGGAAACCTAAACCTAATGAAACGAAATAATTTGTAGAGTGAAACAAAGTGAAACAAAGACGCCCAACTATGCTCTAATTGCAGAGTGATTTAACCATTAATTTACATTCTAAATGTTGAAAAGCTCACGCATCTGATCAGTGGTTTTGTCTATCATCATATGAGTAATACTTCACCACATGAAGTCAAAAAGATTTCTAAAAACCTTTGGAGCTTCAAATAGTGTGGCACAATCATTTACGAGCACTTTCACGAACTGCTCATTGGATAACGAGACATAGAATCTAGGCAAAAATAAGAGGCAGAGGATGCCCAGAGAATATACGGGCATGCCCAGAAGATATATGCCCAGAGGATGCCTAGAGGTGCCCAAATCACCAACTATCCTCTTTATGATACCTGAAGTCGATGCCATCCTGGTCTCCACCCCAAATTTTTCACCCTCGCAGCTCTACGCTTTCACACAATAATGTTAAAAATGCTTAGAACGAAGGCAATGGAGGCTCAACAATGCACCATACCTTGTCGACAGTTTCCTTTGTTCATTACCCTCCACAGAGTTTGATGATGGGTACTCAACATTATATGTACTCTATTGCACTTGCTTGGCATGTCTTCCTTGACCATTATTCATCCACCCTGGAGCATTTGATTGCAATGTTGTCGGATCCATGTCTGAGTTGCTTTTATTTTCCTGCAAATATTGTGACCTCGTTCAAAGGGGGGATGGAGGATTAATTCCATTCAATCAAATTGAATGTGCATCCATGTCTGAGTTGCTTTGATTTTCCTGCAAAGATTGTGAGCTCATACAAAGGGGATGTGCATCCATGTCTAAGTTGTCTGCAAAGGTTGCGAGCTCATACAAAGGGGATAGAGGTTTAATGCGAGTCTAACTCAATTTGAATGTGGTATCAGTAGGATTGTTCTCATCACCTTTGAACTCCACTTACCATTGTAGAATATTAAGATATGTGCACATACTGATCATGGATTATGCACCAATTATAACTATTTTCTTGTCAGGGATACCATTTTTTTAAATTTCAGTGTTGGAGAATTGGTAGCTCCCAGTGATCCATCATTACCTTTATCCATAAGAAATTTTGATTCTTAGAATTTCTGACTTGCCCATGAAGGGATTCAATTTATTGAGGTAGTTCTCAAGACTATTTATTAATACACGTGCCAAAAAAATTATAAAACATTTCCCCAACAAAAGTTTAGATCATATTTTTAATTTTCCAATTTCGTTAATATATACTCAACAAAAGATCTATAGTTAAAAAAACACAAAAATTCATATAATAAATAAATTAAAAAAAAAATATTTCTTTCCCTCTTAGGAGGGAACTTATTCTACAGTAAGAATTAATACATGCAGATCTAGAACTAAGAACTCATTAGCATTATTAGAATCAACCATAGAAACAAAGGAATGATTACCCA
Source organism: Pinus taeda (assembly GCA_000404065.3). NCBI lineage: Eukaryota > Viridiplantae > Streptophyta > Pinopsida > Pinales > Pinaceae > Pinus > Pinus taeda. Next base: position 39,208 of record APFE031178610.1, on the reverse strand, counting down.
TAGCAATATCTTATTGATGTCTTCGATTTGAAACCTTAAGCTATTAATCTCATCTTTCACTTGTTCAAGCTTAATTTCCAATCCGTTAGAATGCCGATAGTGATGGAAATTCATTTCATCCCAAATATTCTCGTGATTATACTCACAAGAAAAGGGGATTATATTCTAAATGCATTAAACTTAGAATGTATCCACTAGAATAGAACAAGAAAGACAAAATGCCCCTCTAACAGTGATTGTAACAAGATGGTGAAAACAATGACATTGATAAGTATATCACTATTGATTTGGACATTGTAGGAAGATAATAAATAATGTTTATTTTTCAAATTTGATTGAGAAATAGTGGAGGGAATGTATTGAACTATGAGTTCCAGGTTTGTTATAATAGGTATTACATATGTAGCCTTATTCATATTAATGGGATTAAATAATTTGAGTTCATTGATATGTTTCTAGCAATAATTATTGTTGTTTTTTATAATGACATTGATAATAAGTTTATTTTAAATTGTAGGAGTCATAAGATAAAAAATTATCTATCTATTAATACATGAATGAAGTTTTTTGATGTAATATACACAATGTATATTTTTTTATCAACCCAAAAACAAATCTAAAAATGTGTCAATAAGGCTATATTCCAATACAAGTTCCCAAATCTTTTTTTTTTGAAATGGAATGCATCCAAAGGTTTATATACAAAATGTAATTTTGAATTATTTTAAAAATGAATGATGTTTACAATTTTTTTTGGATTATATATAACCATGGGTTTTCAAAACCTTAGCCAAGAAACCTTAAATTTACATCAATATTTATAACAATATTTAAATTTTATTTTAAATAATTTATTTCTTTTCATTTTCATTTTCTTTTAATTTGACATAGTCATAATGTTTACCTAACATAATAGAGATATTGCAATACCTCTTTCATACTTGAATTCTCTACTCAATAATTATTCAATACTATGTTCCTATAATCAATTTTGTATTTACGAAAATTCCTCGATTAAGTACACCGATAAAATACTACTAATATAATACTACCTTAAATTGCAAACAATTTCTGCTCACAGGGAACAATGTGCTAAAAAGCTATATTGTGTACGATAACAAAATGTGTGCTTCCATGTTTATGCATATCAAATTGGAAGGAATGAGAACAAGTTTAATGTATAACACGTGTTTTCCAAGTTGTTCATGTAAAAATAGGATAACTACTATTTGGAGTTAAGGATCCTACATGCTTAAAGAATGAAGGTATATTCTTTTACAAATATGAATACATTCCTCGAAAAAAAATATCAGACCACATGGATATCTCAAAGAAATCACTATACCATCACTTAGCTTATTGGAATGGCCAACTATATATGAGTCTCCTATAAGTTCATTTCATTACAAGTTATTTTTAAAAACATAGATTTTAATGAAAGGAAAAGGGGCATTCATGAGCATAGTGGAATTTTCATGCCATTCCCTATGTAAAATGTATGCTACTTCAAATCCTTCTAATGGGTTATTTGCAATTTTGTTTTTCACTTGGTAACTTTGTTTTTCACTTGGTGGGATAGAAGAGTACATGAATAAAGTGGAAAATAAATAGAGTGCACGTTGAAACATGGAATTTTTTCTTTTAATGAAGTTGCTTCAATATTCAATATTCTTTCATAAATCAATGTTTATTTACAAACAAAAAAATCACATACATTGCATTCAAAATCAACACAGTCAAGATTTGGAAGATCATGAGGATACCATCCATGTTCTTTCTCATCACTCTCACTCTCATTTAACAAAGCCAATCTTTGACAGGAGCATTGGCATTCAAAAGGTAACACAATGTATCCCTAATCTTGTCTTAGAAGAGCAAAATTCCCTTTTATATAAAGAAATTTCCTTCCAATTAGTGGAAGAGGTTGTTATGAGTATGTCCAGAGATAAAACCCCAACCCCTAATGGTTTTACAACTGATTTCTTTCAGTCTTGTTGGGATATTCTTTAGAGGGGTGTTTGCAAAGTTGTTGAAGACTCTCATTGCTCTGCTTTGCTATTGTTTTCCTTTCATGCCACCTTGTTCTCCCTTACACCAAAATCCCCAAAGGCCTCTTCCAACTTTTATTTTTGAGTTACTACCTTATGCAACATCTATAAAATCATTTCGAAAACCCTTGCCAACAGACTCAATCCTCTTCTTCCTTCTCTATTTTCCCTAAGCAAAGACTTACATAGAAAGAAAGAAATTGTTGAAAACGTCAATCTTCTTAGGAGCACATCCATTCTCTTTGTACATCCAAGAAACTTGGGATGATTTTTAAAACTTGAGATGTCAAAAACTTTTAGTTTACTAAGTTGTAAATCCATCTATCACAAGCTCATGGCTTATAGATTTCATGAAAGGTGGGTATTTTGGGTGATGGTCTCATTTCCAAAGCTTTCTTCTCAAGTTTGATTAATGGTTCTCCATCTCCCACCTTCACCCCTTCTTGAGGCTTAAAGAAAGGAGACCCAATTTCTCCTTATATCTTCTTAATGGTTAATGAAGGCTTAAGCCCCTCTATCCGAAACATTTTAGCCATAAGCACCTTAAAATTCTTGCCCTTGGCTCTTATTAATAATGTTCCAATCACAACAATTTGTAGATGATACTTTTCTCAAGGGTTACCCTTCCATTCAAACACGCTTTGGAATTCAAAAAAAAATTGGATGCTTTCATAGCAACCTCCAAAAATGATATCAGTAAAATCAATTCTTGTATATTCTCCTTCAATACCCCTCAAGTAGTCCAAGTCTACATTTCTTATCTTCTTGGCTTCAAAACTATCTCTCTTCAGTCCAAATACTTAGGCCCCCCTTGATAAACAATCCCCTCTAACAATTAGCATGGGGAGATTTATTACTTAAAATCAAAGAAAAATTCTCAAACAAGAACTTCAGAGCTTTAAACCTTGTTAGATGCTTCACCCTCCTAAAATATTCTTTACAATCCATGCCCACTTACCTTCTTTCTACACTTGCAGCTCCAAAATACATTGTAAATAAACTTTGGAACCTTCAATATTTCTTTCTTTTTGGTGTGGGCTGGGCATTAGTGGCCTCCTATAAGATATACCTTCCCAAATTTGTAATAAGTTTAAGATTGAGACACCAGTGCGTTCTAAGTAAAACATTGAGTGATCAAACATGGTGAAGATGGCTCAAAAACCCCTCAAATTTGTCGTGTCAAATCTGGACTAACAAATACACCAAGAGCATCTGCTCTTCTTAGCTGGTTAGAATGTGAGATGTCATTCACATATGCCACATATGGAATGAAACTTAGAAAGGTAAATCTTTGATTCAAGACCATTGTTTCTAGGAAGTCTGTGATAGTATTACAACCTATGTTTGGGAGTATTCTTAGAAACAATGACCTAATGTTTCTTCTCTCACTGATCCTTAGCAAATGAGAGATAGCTTCAATCAAAGATGAATTTCATCAATTGCCCATTACTGGGATTCTCACTACTTTAACTCACCCTCGTGCCGATGGATAATCCAATCACGAGAATATGCAAGGAATCGCATGGAAGTTTCTAGCTCCATTTCTAACCACTAGAAATATCACAATGTAGATTGATCGTGATATTCTTTGTTGGGGATCATATGGACCGTCAGGAGATTTTAACTTCAACAAAGTTAGTATAATTTTCACACAAGCAAAAGAGAATGAACCTAATGAAAGCTCGAGAAATCTCTGGAAAATGAAGCACTCGCTTAAAATAACTGTTTTCCTCTAGTTACTCTTCAGAAACAAGACTTTAACATCGGTAAGGTTAGTTGTGGATTCATGGGTTCTTCAATCTATCATCTATGCCTTGCTCAAGTGGAAGTTCACAATCACTTGTTTCTTACTTGTTGCTTCTCCTCTTCCCTCTAGAAGCTAGTGGCTATCTCCTTTAGATGAACTAATCCCATGCCCTAGAGCATCGTTTCCTCAGTGGCCCCATTCTCAATCGAGCTTGGCTCTTAATCACGGGCCCATATTAAATGGGATATTTGGAAACAAAATAATTCTAGAAGCTTCAAAAACTACCCATATATATTGAAGATAGACTGGAATGTTGCCTTCTCCCAAACTAAAGGGACGATAACCTCTTCCTAATGGGCTACTTTTGATTGGGATTTCCCCAAGTCAATAAAACATTTTGATTCAACTTGGCATCAACCCTTAGAATATCCCCCTTCTTCCAACCATCTCATCCTCCTTGTTCCAACCATCTCATCCTAGCCTGTAGGCACCATGACAAGGTCACCCCCACCACCAGTAATCATTAAACTCAATTTTGACGAGGCTTCACGAGGAAATCGAGGGCTAGCTAGTTATGGTGGAGTCTTCAGGGACAACTCAGGACATATTCTCGACATCTTTGCATGTAGTCCTGTTTTCACCACCAACAATGAAGCAAAACTTTGGGGACTGGGAAATGGTCTGATCATTACACTAAGGCACAATTATCACTTTCTTTATTGAAAGGGATTCACTACCTATCATCTCTATACTAAACCAGATTTAATGTGCTTTGTTCATCTCCAAAATATTTAGCAGTTCACTCATTGAATCTCACATCTTCAAATTTGTCTCTCTACTCATGTGCATCCGTGATCCCCTTCTATCTCATATTCGCTTTTTACTTAAACAACCCGTGAATCTCCCTACCTATCATGCTCAGCCCTTCACTGGATGTGTAATGACCTCAAGAAGCTCCTGCTCAAATGAGAATTATTTGTATTTCAATTGAACACTGGGATTATTCCCCCCATGGTGATGTCGTGATGATGTTGTATGGAGTAGATGGCCATGTGTTCCAGCATTCATATTCTCCCATGGCCTAACACACTTCGATTAATCCTCGTATGATGGTTGCATTAACTTACCTCTACTTTTCATACGTCATCCCTCACGTGGCTCGCTGGTTCATCATGCTGATTAATCATTATTTAGAGAGGCTTACCATGGCTACGAATGGAGATGTTGTCATGGCTCCTTAGTGTCTTTCTTAAAGATTGTCTTCGGACCTATTAAGTAGTACTATAAATCTTTTATTAATGTGAGTTATGACTTAGGCCTTCTCCTCCCTACTCATGGCCTCCATGACTACAATTCTGATGGTCTCCATGCATTCTCCGATGTGCCTATATCTTGGTCTGCAGTGGCTTTCCTAAAACTAGAGAGTCATGGGCTTCGGTTAGTGGGTTACTATTTCCGGAGGTTCATCTGAGTATTCCTTCGTGTTGCTCAACACTTTGTTCTCTTCCAATGACCTTTCAATTTGGTTTTTGACTACATCTCACTTGCTATGGACATCATTTAATTCTTCATCGATTCCTGTTGGACATCTCGAGATTAGGTTCATGGGCCACCACTATTCGAGTTTAGTGGGATACTGCTATTCGAATTCCATTACCAGGGATCCTCAATGTTGCTCAACTTTTATTGATCTCTTGGTGGAACTTACACGTTACGAAAATATTGTTTCATGACTTATGTTTATCTAGATTTATAGAACATAGCCTCTTTGTTTATGAATTCTTAGAACTCCATGTCAATTTTTGGAACTCTTTCATTTTGGCTGATTAATAGAGATATACATAATATTAAAACTTTTAGTTTGTTCTTCCTGGCAGGAAAATCAGTAATACATAAAACTATCATATGTAATGCTCTATTTCGATAATATAATGGTGAACTTCACACAAAAAAATAATGAGATATTAAAACTGGGGTAGATTGAAAGAATTGGACGAGATTGATAGAATTGAGCAATTTTATGTTATAAAAGTTCTGTTATAATTTACATTCTAAACTCTAAAAAGCTAGCACATCTGTTCAACAGTTTTCTGTATCATCATATGAGTAATACTTCGCCACATCAAGTCCAAAAGCTTTCTAAGAACCTTTGTAGCTTCAAACTCCTCATTCCACGATTTGACAGGATCAAGCAATGTAGTGGGAATCAAATATAGAAACAAAGGAATGATTACCCATAGCAATATCTTATTGATGTTTTCAATTTCAAACCTTAAGCTATTAATCGCGTCTTTCACTTGTTAGAAGCCTAATTTCTAATCAATTGAAATGCCTATAAGGATGGAAATTCATTTCATCCCAAATATTCTTGATATTATACTCACAAGAAAAGGGGAGTATGTTGTAAATGCATTAAAAGTAGAATGTATTCACTATAATAGAACAATAAAGACAAAATCCCCCCTAAAATATGATGATAACAAGATAGTGAAAACAATGACATTGATAAAATAACTCAACCATTTACACCAAACATTTATTCTAGTTCCCCGTGTTTTAACTATAACAATATTAAAAATAGATTAAACTACTTGCATGTATATCACTATTGATATGGGCATTGTAGGAAGATAACAAATAATGTTTATTTTTCAAAGTTGATTGAGAAATACTGGAGACAATGTAATGCTCATTTAGTTCTTTTGAACTATGAGTACTAAGATTTAGTTTCTTTTGAACTATGAGTACTTAGGTTTGTTATAATAAGCCATACATTTGTAGTCATATTCAAATTAATGGGATTAAATAATTTAAGTTCATTAATATGTTTCTAGTAATAATTATTGTTATTTTTTATGATGACATGGATAATAAATTTATTTTAAATTATAGCAGTCATAAGATAAAAGATTATCTATCTATTAACACATTAATAAAGGGTGAAAATATTTATTTCACTCAAAAATATACCCAATGTATATCTTTTTATCAACCTAAAACAAATTTATATTCCAATAAAAGTTCCCATTTTTGTTTTAATGGAATGCATCCAAGATTATATATACAAATTGTAATTTTGAATTATTTTAAAAATGAATGATCTGTAATTTTGAATTATTTTAAAAATAACTTATGTTTAAAAATGAATGATGTTTACTAAGAGACAAAGTGGTGGCTTTTTTCTAATCAATTTTTTATTTGCCAAAATGCCTTGATTAAGTTGTAAAGGGTTTTGAGGGTGTTTAGTCCATGTATGCATTCAAAATTGCAATTTAAAAAAAAAAATCACAATCTCCATATAAATTTCAAATATGCTCAATAAAAGCATTATCTAATGTTATCATAAATTATGTTATTTAACATAGATATAAAAATATCTATTTATAATGAAAGTCAAATATTTCTACTATATTTTTATTTTTATTTATACTATATTGGATAATCCCTAATCTATATTTTCTAATTTTCATGGGGTTTTTTAACATATTGTTGTACCTAATTTGTTAGAACTTATTAGAATTAAATGTTTGAATTGTAAACTCTCCACATTCCAAATGCACTAAGTATTTGAATCCATCTGTATAATCAAAAACTCATCTTAAACAACAAAAATTAAATTTTGGCAAAATAAAAAATGACCCAACCAAAACTCATAATAAATTACATTGGGCAATACCTCTCGTATAATGCAGTTAGCGCCAACAAAATTGAAAGAACTAATTGAAAAGACTAAGCAATTTTGTGTTGTGAAAGTTTCCATACACCGATATAATACCTTAAATTGCAAACAATGGCTACTCAGAGGGGACAAAGTGCCAAAAAACTATATTGTGTACGATAACAAAATCTTTGCACAAAACCTAAACCTAATGAGACGCTACCAAATTCATGTTCAAACGAAGCGAACTCATTGGACTCCGATTTACAGATCAATTTACATTCTAGAAGGTAAAAAGCTCTTGCATCTCTTCAGCGGTTTTCCCAACAGTTTGACACAAAAGGTCCAGAAGATTTCCGATACAGAGGTAGTCGGCAGCGTTTGTAACTTCGAGCAGTGTGGTGCGATCATCTACAAAAGCTCTCACGAACTCCTCATCCCACGTTTTGACGGCATCAAGTGATGCAGTGGGGGCAACAAGAAAATGGTATCTGCAATATTGAATAACGAGACGCAGAGTGTTGGCGGAAACGAGAGGCAGAGGAATGGTAATGTTCGTGCCCAAGTCGCCCATTATCCTCTTTATGATGTCTGAAGTCGTTGCCACCTCCGTCTCCACCTCAAATATTTCGCCATCGTAGCTCTGCAATTTCACACTATCATTGTTATTATTAGTTTGACACAAACAGTCCAGAAGATTTTTGGTAACGAGGTAGTCAGCAGCTTTTGTAACTTCAGATATTGTGGTGCCATCATTTATAAAATCTCTCACGAACTCCTCATCCCACGTTTTGGCAGCATCAAGCGATGCAGTCGGAGCATCAATAACATGGTATCTGCAATATTGAAGAACGCGACGCAAAATCTTGGCAGAAACGAGAGGCAGAGGAATGGTAATGTTCGTGCCCAAGTCGCACATTATCCTCTTTATGATGCATGAAGTTGATGCCACCTCCGTCTCGACCACAAATATTTCGCCGTCGCAGCTCTGCAATTTCACGGTATTACTATTGCATACTTCATCAGCCAGGGGCACCACTGACTCATCCATGATTTGGGAAGGTGAATAGAAATACAAGATGAAATGATGCGTGATTAGATTACTCTTCGTACTAGTGAGTTTTGCTTCGGATCTCTCTATACAGAGGGTAATCGCTAAAATGGAAAGGTGTCTTGATTCTTAACTTTAGAAGGGTAAAGATACTATTAATCATAATAAATGGTAAGACTGCTCAGGTGTAGGGCCGACATATGTGGGTGGTCTTCTTTTAAAAATGTGCAAGTGGGAAACTGGTTTCTTTTACCGGTAAATGGAAGAAGGTTTAAAAGTACAAGTAAAATGAAATTAAGTAGTAAAAAGTTGTTTAGTGTAATTAATATAGGAAATAGTGTTATTTGTTTTGGTCAATTTTCTCTATGACTTAGAGATTTTTAGGAATTCTAGATTCTAGACTTTTGTGATCTATAATGATCATGAAGATGTTTTTCTTAATCACATCATTATGGTTTGGTCAATTATCTAGACCAAATCTTAATGATGTGATTAATCCGAAATGCATCTTCACTATTTCTTTTAGTGTTGAAACCATTGAAGCATTCAACATTGCATTTAAACAATAAGAAATCACAATTTGGCCCAAAATTGTATTCCCTAATTCCAACCAAATATGTAATATCTAGCTAACTTTGTTATATAGAGAGATATAAACTTTATCATATGAAATGCCATGAGTTACTCAAAATTATGGGTAAATGGTAATCCTAACATTAATATATTGGGTTTATCTTGACTACTTTACAACCAAATAAATTTTCACAAAACTCTAACATTTACTCCCAATAGGCGATGATTCCTATAAATCATCTCCCTTATAACAAAGTTGAAATGGTCAACGAAAATAAATGAAGTTAGTTCAATTATACTTTTTATAGGGAATGATGAATGATATAGGTAGACATAAATAGGCTTCATAATATGCAATACCGTCCGAAAGTACCATGGGTTACCAAGTACAAAGGGCCCATAAAATGAAATGGTAAACCCATCATTAATTTTACCAAGGTTATCCTAACTACTTTATGACCAAGTTAAGTTTAACCCAACATTCTAAAGGGTGACCATTGAGTTCCCTTGGGTCATCATTCCTATAAATTCTCTTCCTTACAAATAAGTTGAAATTATCAACAAAAAACAATAAAATATGTAGAATTATTTTCTTCACCCAAAAAACTAAACACTACTTGAGTCATGTAAGTAAAAATGGTTGATGAGCACCAATAGGGTTTGAGCATAAATGCAAGGTCAGAAAAAATTCAAATATTAGGAGTCATTAGGGGAATTTTGAGGTCTAAAATGGGCCTCAAAACAAATAATGTACTATCAAAATCCACTTTATATGAACTAACTTGAATTTACAAATGACATTATCCCCTATGGGTGACTTTGCATTGTTGAGTTAAAGATAGAAGCCTAGAGTTATCCATGGTAATATTAATACTTTGTCCTTTCTCACTTTTTGTTATGAAAGCAGCTCACAAAGAGATAGAAAAGAAATATCAACGCCTTAGAAATCCACCTCTTTGAAGGGGCAACGTCTTTTACATTACAAAAATGAACAATTCTTAGATGATACAAATAACAAAACCTCCTTTATATATATAGGAGTCTAAGGGATCATAATATAATTAGAGCTGACATAACAATAATAAGGTAATGGCACAATAACAACAATAGTGGGCTTTTATGCAACACAATAATGACAATATGGGTACTACATGGGCACAACAATATAATAAGGGGGTTGCACTAATAACAATAACAGGTTACAATAGTAGTATAGGGACCTAACATGCCCTTCTCCTTAAAAAATTATTGTCCTCAACGTTTGAGTAGTTCTGGATGCTTCTATATAAGATTATCATCCTTCCATGTGGAATATTTAACGGGTAAGTTCTTCCACTTGATGACATACTATGAAATTGATCGATTTCGTAGCTATCAGGTTCTTGTTTTTGTGACTTCTCTAGGTTCGAATATGATTTTTCCTTCCTCGTTAAGTTCTACGAATATTGTTTGAACTGACATCTTCTCATTATGAAAGGTCGCCATTTCTTAAGTGCATGTAGTCTTTCCAACATTTCCTTCTCATAAATAGCTTTGTGAAAATACTTTACTTTGCTTGGACGACTTTCAAAAGCAATGGGTCTTTCTTTATGCGTTAAAACATCACCAATTCCATTTCTTGATGCATCGTATTCCACAATAAAGGTTTTTGTGAAGCTCGGTGTATTTAAGACCGGTGCTTGGCACATTGCCTCTTTAAGATGTTCAAAGGCCTTTGTTTCTTCTTGAGTCCATGAAAATGCATCTTTCTTCAATAATGTTCTTTTCGGAATATCTTCAGTGTTCATTCTTATTCGATGATATATTGAATGAATATCCAACTTGGTGAAGTAAATTAATCCATGCAATTCATCCAATAATTCATCAATGATAGGAATGGGAAATTTATCTTTAATAATGAGTTTGTTGATTTCTCTATGATTCGGACACATGCACCATCAATACTACTAGAGAAGAGAAATAACTTTGACTAGGTTGAATTATACCACCCTCTAGCATTTTTGCAACCATACATTCAATCACTCTTTTGGGCATTGGGATATCTGTAAGGCATGATGTTTGGAGGAACACTTCCTGAAATCAAATGAATAGAATGATCCTAACCATGAATAGGTGGGAGGCATTTGAGAGTCTCAAATACCTTGAAATGATTGTCTAAGACTTTTTGGACATCTGGAGAAATAAATGATTTCGATATGGGAACATCTAGCGAACATAATTGTGAAATTACGCCTCGTTTTTCTTTCTTTAGAAGCTTTTTCATTGTATTAGAGATGATTATCTTTCCAGGTTTCCCTATGATAGCCTTTAATTCAACTTCCTTTCCTTCCAAAGAAAATTTCATGAAAATTTCTTGAAAATTAAAAGCTATTGTACCCAAAGATTGTAGTCTAATGGGAATGAAATTTTCGGAGTTAACCAAAATCCCTTTTCCTTAACAAATCAATTCAAAGGCCTATGGGTTATGGCCCACAAAGCCTATCGAAAGCATACTTGAGGCTTTTAAGCCTTAAAACCATGGACTTATACTTCATCAGAGCCCACAAATCTATCACGATTTCCTTTTAAAACCCCGGGTCTTCATACTATCAGAATACATTGAAACAATGGAAAATACGCAACTGAACTGCATGAGGCACACTTCAAATTCCTTAAACCTGCATTCATAACTATCGGCACGTCAGCTCCTTCGCGCCATTCCATAACGCCACTCCAACCTCTAATATGCGATCCTTTCGACGACGTGATCACCAATTGGTCTATCGGCGACATTGCCATATCACTCATTGGCCATCGACGTTTCCATTGCACCTCTGTTGTCTCTTGAACTCCCTAATTTGCGATCAATGACTAGATCACAACCGTCGATCTTGAAGCTGATCCAATAGTTGTCGCTTAATCAACTATCACAATCGCAATGTTCCAACTACCCATTTTGATAACTCATAAAGAGTTCTGCTGATGCGATAAAGGTTTTGCCACTAACACGATAAAGGATCTGCACTGTTGATCCATAAGATAAAATGGCTCCTGTGTATTCCTGTTCATATCCTTTCTAACTAATCTCACTTGCCTTCAAAGGGGTTATGTGTTAAACACAGTTCCTCTGCCACACCTGCATTCACATCATGACTCCCATATAGCATTGATTCAATAACCATTTGATCGCCATCGATCCTTATAGTGGTCGATGGTCGATCACATGCATGCAATTGGGATTTAATCCATTCATGCATATATACAACATAACAAGAAATGGCACCATTACACAGATAATGAAATTCACACAACACACAACTATTTATTATAATATATGCGACACAATTATAGCTAAGGCATTTCAGCCTTAGAATAGAGTCTCCTTTGGCTACATTTTTAATCACTCTATTCTCACACTTTCTATCTATCTTACTCTGTCTCTCCTCCACACTTAAACATCCAGGTTCATGACATGTATATATATATATATGGAAGCATTGTTGGATCGGATCACAGAAGGATCTGATCAATCCTCTATTAAAAGCCCTAAAGCTCTAATACACATACATGCATATAACACATGGCATATTACATTGATAAAAGGTCTTCGAGACTTATCCATTCCATCTTTAAATCTGTTTTAAAATAAAATTTTCCCCGTTTTGCTTCCCTAGTCCACGTATTCCTCTTCGCTCTATTTGGATTCCTCCCTTTGACTAAGGGTGTTGGATGCTCCTGCAGCATAACCATTGGACTCCTAAAACAACATCAACACCATCCATTGGAATGGAAGGCATTGGGCTATTCAATACATATTCTCCCATGGATATTTTGATATTATGGCACTTTCAAAAGCAATTTATGGTTCCTCCACTTCCAACCATCACTTGACACTCTAGTGTTGGATATAGGAAGCAATTCAATTCCTTGGCTATATTACAATGAATAAAATTGTGCGTACTACCCGAATCAATCAACATTATTACCTTTTTCTTTTTGATATTTCCTTCTATCTTGATAGTTTGAGGAGTGGTAATTCTGTCCACTACATTACAATACATTTCGGGATTCATTTCTTGTTGCTCTATGTGATCTTTTGCTTCTTGAACCTTTTTATTCTTGATATGTCCTTCTATCTTCAAAGTGTGTGGGGTGGTTATTATTGCCAATTATTTACAAGATATGGTCGGATTCCTTTCTTCTTTCTCTAGGGTTGGTTCTTGGTGTATATCCTCTTCTTTTTACGTTTCTTGGTCCTTTTCTTCCTCCTCTTTGTAATCTTTGTAAAATAATTTCTTCTCAACACATATATAACCTTTAGTGTATTTTCTATCACAACTGTAACAAAGCCCTTTTTCTCTTTTTTCTTCCAACTGTTGTCGTGTAAACCTTATAGGTTGTGGAAGGATAGGAGAAAAAACACTTCCATATTTATAGTTTTTAGTGGTAGGATTCCTTGTTTCCATAATTCCACTTTCAATTTTTCTTTCCAATCTGAATGCCTTCTCTAATGAATTAGGTTCCCAAAGATGAACCTCACATTCGATGTTATCCTTTAAAGTCCCTATGAAGACATCAATCCTTTGGAATTCCTCAATATGCTTCACCATTAAACACTTTTGTTTAAAATTTATCAATTGGCTAAAGAAGGTGTTACTCTTTGTATCCTCATAATGTGCTATCATTTCTTCTGTGAAAATTGACCAAGTGACAAGTGCTTTACAATAAAAAAGCCCTTTACACCATAAAAATTGATTCCATTATAAATATAAAGATGCAATATGTAGCTTTTGTGACAGGGGTATACCATGTAAAAATTGATTTTCCTTTTCTTTATTTTAGGAGTTCAATCTTTCAACAACTGTAACTCTATAATTTCAGATATCCAAGGTCTGAAATTTCAACCTACAGTAGCCCTCTATGTCCTCTTTCGAATGCCACCAGTCTGATCCAAAAAAGAGTTATGCCCAATCTCCCAAGATGACCTTCTTATATACTTTTTGAGTAGAGCGAACTTGTACAAAGTTCCACGTGTTACTGTTCGACCTCCGGACATGAGAACAATACATCGAAAAGTAAAGTCTATCCTCTTTCTATAACTTCTTACCAAATTTCAAGTTGATACTAAGAGAGAAAGTTAGGAAGATTTTCCCCGGGTCACTTGTTTGGAATGTAATTCAGGAGCCTGTAGAAACCCTTAATGCCTTTGATTGTATCTCTGAAAATGTAGCGAAACAGGATATGAAATTCATGCCTGAACTTCACCACAATTTCGCCTAAAATGGGGTTTGATTTCAGAGTCTGAAACTTCGTAGAAAAATAATTATAATGAAAACTCCACGATGGCCTATTTGAGATGGAATTCTAGAGCTTGTAAAAACCCTAAATTCTTGAAATGATACCTCTCCAAATATAGAGAGACAAGCTCTGAAATTCAGACCCGAGGTTCAGCAAGATTTCTTCTAAAATGGGTTTTTTTTTTTAACTTCTAAAACGTCGCCAAAAAAAAATTATAATGAAAATTCCACGATGACCTGTTTGGAGCAATGAAACCCTACAATCCAAAGCTTTGATGCCAAATGTTAGGAAACCAACTCACAAAAAACTAGAAGATAAAGATCAACGCCTTAGAAATCAGCTTCTTTGAGGGGGCAACCTCCTTTACATTACAGAAATGAATAAATCTTGGATGATACAAATGACAAAATCTTCTTTCTATATATAGGAGTCTAAGGGGTCATAATATAATCAGAGTTAACATAACAATAATAATGTAAGGGCACAACAATAACAATAATGGGCTTCTATGGGGCACAATAATGACAATATGGGTACTACATGGGCACAACAATATAATAAGGGGGTTGCACTAATAGCAATAAGGTGTTACACTAGTAGTATAGGGACCTAACAATTTTATAATAAAATAATATTAATGTCCTCCCTTTTTTTCGAAAAGTAAAAAGTTAAAATTTTAGAAGATCTTGAAATATTGGATTTTCTGATTTTTCTCGTGTTTTTGAAAAATAATGATAGTACTTGAACCAATGCAATTTATTTTAGATCCTAGAGATAGTTTGAACTAGTGTGAGTTATTTTAAAATAGATACACATAGAAAATTCATTCGTAATATATACACGCATAGGGAATGCATATCTTTTTTCTAGATTAGATGTTTGAACCATTGTTCATGTATCAGAGTGGTGTGCTAATTCGCATCAAAATTAGTTTTTTTCCCTTTGTAAGCTAAGAAGGTAAATCTTTTTTGGTTTTTTTTTATATATTCATCGAGCGGCTATGTGATGCAGTTTTCTTTGATTGAACTTGATGGTTGGTTGGAAGGCCCCATTAGCTGATGAACAATAGGGGTTGAAGGCTAAAAGATGGATTAGAGTAGGGTGTATGTAGCTATTGGTCACATAGTTAAAGGTCTTAATGGCAAAAATTGCTCATTGTTGAGGAGAATAGCTCGTTGTTAAGAAAAATCACTCAATAGTTAGGCATTCCTCCTCAATGAATTATTTTCTCCTCTGCCCTCTCAGTTTCCAAAATATATTCACTCAAATTTTTTAATAGCAGGTAAATACCATCAATCTTGTAACAAAATATCAACTATAATATGCACAGTATAGTTATAGCACCTATGTTGTTTGAGAAATGATAAGGGTTAGGGCATTTCCTTTTTATCATTTGATGCATAGTTTTGACCATCACTGTTGAGGTAGGGTAAGGATTTCCCATTCTTTATCTTTACGTTTTGATGTAATGGTTTATATATTTTTATTTTTCAGTTCAAAATTGAATTCTTATTGCTATCTTACTTGTTGTAATATTGATCTCAAATCTACAAGATCTATGTTTTCTTCATCAACCAAAGTAATAAACCTATAGTCTATCATTACGTCTCCAACTTTCTTTTAATATACATCAACATCTACCGATATTGAGGATGGTACTATTAGTGAGGAGGTTGGAATTTGAATGTGTTATAATAACTCAAGCCTCCTATGTCCTTTACCCACCCAAGTAATTGAGAATTAAGTTTCACTTTTCTCCACTTGTTTTCTATTCCCATAAACCATTCATATTGTCCCTTAGCTCTTAGAAATGCTAGACTAAGTTCCCCAGAACCCATCAATATGGATTCATGGAGGCAATGGGCAGTGTACAAAGAATTATAGAATTAAACATAAGAGCAAGGAATAGAATACCCTTAACAATAAAAAGAAGGGAACCGTATGCACTCAATTAAGAATGTTGCAAAAATAATTCCCCTACTCATTTCATTGACCAAGATATTGATGATGCATTAGTCATGCATTTTTTCTTTCATGGATGAGATCTTCAGGTAAAACGAGATTTAGATTCAACAATAGAATTAACACAATACTACAACATGTTTTGATTTCCATGTAATATCATTCAAAACAATATAGATTATTATTTAAAAGAAAAAAGTTCTAAGCCTATCTCTTTTTATTTATTTTATTGATTTAGTTAATGGATTGAATTTAAACCTCCATCGGTGCATGAATAGGTCCAAATTGTGATAGTGAAAACAACATGAAACATTCATTTGCCATAAATGTTTTCATTAAATTTTTCTCCTTCACCTATACACAACAATAAAATTGACAAAAATGCTTCATCAAATTCACACCATTAGAATTTGTAGAGGGTTCCCAACATCATGAACCATGCACAACTACTAATTCAAAACATCCCTTGATCTTCATAGCTCTATCACCCTTGTTGTGTTGTGGCTATATTCCTTAATGAATCTAAACATATGGCACCTACTCTATCTATAATGTGGTGTTCCTTATGTATTTTAGCAAAATGAGTTATGGATTTTCATTTTTTTTAAATTCGTTTTCATCTAATTGGAATTATGGCATCGATGAACCTTTTAGTAGTAATGTTTAATACCTATGACACTAGGTGATATTTTGTCTTATTTTATCACACATTAAATTCAATTTCGATAATATTTAAAAATTGTTAAGCTCATAAATATAGAAAAACATTTTTTCAAACCAACATAACCTTATATTGAAATCAATATTTTCAAATTTTCAACTATGAAAGCCATTTTAGCATATTGGAATATGTCCTTGAGGTCGTTTATCACTGAATATATTTATAAATGCACCTACTATGCATATTTAAAATTGTGTCATGTCACTTCTATTACTAAGTTAAACCTTATATGGATTTAATTTTTTATAATCGGTCTTTGTAGCACTATGTATATGGTTATTATTGTCACCAAGACCGTCATGGCTTATATATTTCATGAAATGTGGGTATTTTGGGTGATTGCCTCATTTCCAAAGCTTTCTTCTCATGTCTGGTTAATGGTTCTCCATCTCCCACCTTCATCCCTTCCTAGGGCTTAAAGAAAGGAGACCACATTTCTCCTTATATCTTCTTATTTTTTACTAAAGGCTCAAGACAGCCCATTTGAAACATTCTTTCCCATAAGCACCTTACAAGTCTCTCCCTTGGCTCTTATCAACAATGATCTACCCACCAACAATTTGTAGATGATACCTTTCTCATGGGTTACCCTTCCATTCAAGAGGCTTTGGAATTGAAAAAAATATTGGATGCTTTCGCATCATCCTCCAGAAATGACATCAATAAAAAAAATTCTCGTATCCTCTTCTTCAATACCACCCAAGTAGTCCAAATCCACATTTCTTATGTTATTGGCTTCAAAAATATCTCTCTTCAGTCCAAATACTTAAGCCCCCCTTGATAAACAATCCCCTCTAACAATTAGCATGGGAAGATTTATTACATAAAATCGAAGAACAATTCTCAAACTAGACCGTCAAAGATTTGAACCTTTTTGGATGATTCACCCTCCTAAAATATTTGTTACAATCCATGCCCACCTACCTTCTTTCTAGCCTTGCATCTCCAAAATACATTCTAAATAAACTTTGGAGCCTTCCATGTTTCTTTCTTTTTGGTGTCAACCCAGTTAGAATAGAAATGGGCCTTAGTGGCGTACCATAAGATATACCTTCCCAAATTTGTTAGACGTCTAAGATTGACACACTTGTGGGTTCTAAGTAAGGCACCGAGTGCTCAAACATGGTGGAGATGGCTCAAAAAACCCTCATCTTTGTCATGTCAAATGTGGGCTAACAAATACACTAGGAGCATCCACTCTTCTCAGCTAGTTAGAATATGATAAGGCATTCACATATTCCACATATGGAATGCAACTTATAAAAGTAAATCTTTGATTCAAGGCCATTTTTTCTAGGAAGTCCATGATAGTATGACAACCTATGTTTGGGAGTATTCTTAGAAACAATGGCCTAATCTTTATTCTCTAAGTAACGCTTAAGAAATGAGAGATAGATTCAATTGAAAAGGAATTTCGTCAATTTCCCATTATTGGGATACTCATTCCTCTAACTCACCCTCATGCCAATGGATAATCCAATCACGAGAATATGCAAGGAATCATGCAGAAGTTTCTAGCACCATTTCTAGCCACTAGAAATATTGCAATTTAGATTGATCATGATATTCTTTGTTGGGGATCATATGGACCATCATGAGATTTTAACTTTAAAAAGGCGTGTATAATTTTTGTGCAAGCATAAGAGAATGAGCCTAATAAAACCTAGAGAAATCTCTTCAAAATGAAGCTTTGGCTTAAAATTACTATTTTCCTCTAGTTACTCTTCAAAAACAAGATTTTAACATGGTTAAGCTAAAAAAATGTGGGTTCATGGGTTCTTAAATTTGTAATATATGCCTTGCTCAAGTGGAATATCATAATCACTTGTTTCTTACTTGTTCCTTCTCCTCTTCACTCTAGATGACAGTAGCTATCTCCTTTACAAGAACTAATCTCATGTCCCACAGCATGATTTCCTCAGTGGCCCCATGCTCAATCGAGCTTGTCTCTTAGTGACAACCCTCATTAAATGGGATATTTGGAAAGAAAATAATTCTAGAATCTTCAGAAAATACCCATATCCATTGGTGATAGTCTAGAATCTTGCCTTCTCCCAAATTAAAGGGACCACAACCTCTTCGTAATGGGCTACTTATGATTGGGATTTCCCCCCAGCTGAATAAAACATTTTTAGTTAACCTAGCATCAACACTTAGAATATCCCCCTTGTTCCAACCATCTCATCCTAGCTTGTTAGCACCATGACTTGGTCACCCCCACCACCAATATTCATTAAACTCAATTTTGACGAGGCTTCATGAGGAAATCAAGGGCTCGCTAGTTATGGTGGAGTCTTTAGTGACAACTTAGGATAGATACTCGATAGAATTTTAAAGTAGTCCTATTTTTACAACCAACAATGAAGCAAACCTTTGGGGACTGGAAAATGTTATGATCATTGCTCTAAGGCACAATTATCACTTTCTTTATAGAAAGGGATTCACTGCCCATCATCTCTATACTAAACAAGATTTAATTTTCTTTATTCATCTCCAAAATATCTTGCACTTTGCTCATTGAATCTCACATCTCCAAATTTTCCTCTCTACTCATGTGCATCCATGATCCCCTGTTATCTCATATTCACTGTTCAAATGGTAAGTTGGAGAATCTCCTCGGTAATCATGCTCTTGACTTAAACAAACCTTCACTAGATGTGTAATGGTCTCAAGCAGTTCCTACTCAATTGAGAATTGTTTGTCTTTCAATTTCACACCACGATTATTCCCCCACAAAGTGTTCCTAAACTCAACACCTAGTGATGTCGTGATGATGTTGTATGGAACAGATGGCCACGCGTTCTAGCATTCATATTTTCCCATGGACTATCACACTTCGATTAATCCTCATATGATGGTTGCATTAACTTACCTTTGGTTGTCATACGTCATCCCTCACGTGGCTCATTGGTTCATCATGCTGATTGATCATTATTTAGAGAGGCTTGCCATGGCTACGAATGGAGATGTTGTCATGGCTCCTTAGTTTTTTTCTTCAAGATTGTCTTCGGACCTATTAAGTAGTACCATAAATCGTTTATCGATGTGAGTTATGACTTATGCCTTCTCCTGCCTACTGATGGCCTCCATGCCTACAATTATGATAGTTTCAATGCATTCTTAGATAGGCCTATATCTTGGTCTGCAGTGGCTTTCCTAAACTAGAGAGTCAGCATAACCATCCTCCCAATGATTGGAAATCTACAACCTAGAACATTTTTATGGTGGCTTTGGGATTTGAGCTGACCCTCAAGGTTATCATTCATGTTTCAACTTTCACAAAGAGTACTCTACGTCCTCTTTGTCATTAGTCAATTTTAATCAATTTCCAGTCTAATAGAATTATTTGCAATGTTTAGGGGGTCCCTAGGGCTCAAAGTAGTTCTCTTGCTAGGTTTCAATGCTTCCTTATTCCTAATTTAGGACTCGAATACATTTTCTTGGTTGTCTGCATCACATTGTCAGTGAAGACTATGCGTCAAAGCCTCCTTCCATTCTTCATTGTCTCCCATGGGTTTTCATGGGCTTCAGTTAGTGGATTATCTATTTCTGGAGGTTATTCTATGGTGTTCCTTTATGTTGCACAACTCTTCTTTCGCTTCCAATGAGCTTTCAATTTGGTTTTTGACTACATCTCGCTAGCTATGGACATCAAAGTGGATGAAAGAAATTTATCAAAGCCTCATGTAATTATTCATCGATTTCTATTGGACATCTTGGGCTTAGGTTCATGGGCC
The DNA here is from genome assembly GCA_000404065.3 of Pinus taeda. Classification (NCBI taxonomy): domain Eukaryota; kingdom Viridiplantae; phylum Streptophyta; class Pinopsida; order Pinales; family Pinaceae; genus Pinus; species Pinus taeda. Next base: position 18,434 of record APFE031178610.1, on the reverse strand, counting down.
ACCACTATTCGCATTTAGTAGGCTACTGCTACTCGAATTCCATTACAAGAGATCCTCAATGTTTCTCAACTTTTATTTCTCTATCGGTGGAGCTTACATGTTACAAAAAGTTTACTTCATGACTTATGTTTATATAACTCGATAGAACATAGCCTCTTGGTTTATTAATTCTTATAAATCCATGTAAATTTTTGTAACTCTTTCGTTTTGGCCAATTAATCGATATATACACAATCTTACACTTTTTAGTTTGTGCGTCCTAGCAGGAAAATCAGTGGCACATAAAACTATCATATGTAATGCTCTATTTCGGTAATATAATTGTGAACTTCAAACACAAAATTGGGCGAGATAAGAAGAATTTGAGGAGATTGATAGAATTGAGCAATTTTAAGTTATAAAATTTTCCACACAGTAATATAATCTTACCTTAAATTGTAACAGATTGACAAAGTGCTAAAAAAATCAATATTTCATACAATAAGACAATGTTTGAAGGAAACCTAAACCTATTAACACGAAATAATTTGTAGAGTGAAACAATGTGAAATAAAGACACCAAGCTATTCTCTAAGTGCAGAGTGGATTTAACCATTAATTTACATTCTAAACGCTAAAAAGCTCACACATTTGATCAATAATTTTTTCTATCATCATATGAGTAATACTTTGCCACACGAAGTCCAAAATATTTCTAAAAACCTTTGTACCTTCAAACAATGTGGCACAATCATTTGTGATATACTGGCATGCCCAGAGGATGCCTAGAGGATATACTGGCATGCCCTGAGGATGCCCAAAGGTGCCCAAATCACAAGTTATGCTCGTTATGATACCTAAAGTTGATGCCACCCTTGTCTCCACCATAAACATTTCGCTCTCACAGCTCTACAATTTCACACAATATTGTTGCAAATGCTTAGAACCAAGGGGATGCAAGCTGAGGAATGCACCATACCTTCCCGACAGTTTCCTTTGTTCGTTACCCTCCACATAGCTAGATGATGGGTACTCAACATTATATATACTCTATTGCACCTACTTGGCGTGTCCTCCTTGACCATTATTCATCCACTCTAGCATTTGATTGCAATGTTGTCGAATCCATGTTTGAGTTTCTTTGCTTCTCCTGCAAATATTGCGACCTCATTCAAAGGGGGGATGGAGGATTAATTCCACTCAATCAAATTGAAGGTGCATCCATGTCTGAGTCGCTCTGATTTTCCTGCATATATTATGAGCTTATACAAAGGGGATGTGCATCCATGTCTAAGTTGTTCTGATTTTCCTACAAAGATTGCGAGCTCATATAAAGGGGATAGAGGATTAATGCTAGTCTAACTCAATTTGAATGTGGCATCAGTAGGATTGTTCTCACCACCTTTGAACTTCACTTACCATTGTAGAATATTAAGATATGTGCACACACTAATCATGGATTATGTGCTAATTGTAACTATGTTCTTGATAGGGGTACCATTTATTTAAATTTCAGTGTTAGAGAATTGATAGCTCCCACTGATCCATCATTACGTTTATCTATAAGCAATTTTGATTCTTAGAATTTTTGACTTGCCCATGAAGGGACATAATTAATTGAGCTAGTTCTCAAGACTATTTATCAATACACATGCCAAAAAAATTACAAAACATTTCACCAACAAAAGTTTAGTTCATATTTTTAATTTTCCAATTTCATTAATATATACTTAACAAAAGATCCATAAATTAAAAAACACAAAAACTTTCATATAGGAAATAACTTTAAAAAAAAAACTTCCTTACCTCTTAGGAGGGAACTTACTCCATAGCAAGAGTTAATACATGTAGATCCAGAACTAAGAACTCATAATCATTATTAGAATCAAATATAAAAACAAAGGAATGATTACCCATAGCAATATCTTATTGATGTCTTCAATTTGAAACCATAAGCTATTAATCTCATCTTTCACTTGTTGAAGCCTAATTTTCAATCAATTAGAATGCCCATAGTGATGGAAATTCATTTCACCCCAAATATACTTGAAATTATACTCACAAGAAAAGGGGAGTATGTTCTAAATGCTTTAAAAGTAGAATGTATCCACTAGAATAGAACAATAAAGACAAAATGCCCATCTAAAATGTGATTGTAACAAGATGGAGAAAACAATGACATTGATAAAATAACTCAAGTGAGAGGGTAGGAGCAAAAATAGAGCAGTCATTCCCTTACACCAACCATTTATTCTAGTTCCTCCATTTTTTAACTACAACAAGATTAAAAAGAGATAAAACTATCTATATGTATATCACTATTGATTTGGACATTGTAGGAAGATAATAAATAATGTTTATTTTTCAAAGTTGATTGAGAAATAGTGGAGGGAATGTACTGCTCATTTAGTTTCATTTGGACTATGAGTACTAAGGTTTGATATAATAGGCAGTACATATGTAGCCTTATTCAAATTAATGGGATTAAATAATTTGAGTTTATTGATATGTTTCTAGTAATAATTATTTTTGTTTTTTTATGATGAGATTTATAATAAGTTTATTTTGAATTTTAGGAGTCATAAGATAAAAATTTATATATCTATTAATGCATTAATGAAGTTATTTGATGTAATGTAAACAATGTATATTTTTTCATCAACCCAAAACAAATCCAAAAAATGTGTCACAAGAAAAGGCTATAGTCCAATACAAGTTCCCAAATCTTTTTTGGAAATTGAATGCATCCAAAGGTTTATATACAAAATGTAATTTTGAATTATTTTAAAAATAAATGATGTTTACAGTTTTTTCTGGGCTATATATATATAACCATGGGTTTTCAAAACCTTAGCCCAGAAACCTTAAATTTACCTCAATATTTATAACAATATTTTAATTTTATTTTAAATAATTTATTTCTTTTCATTTTCATTTTCTTTTAATTTGACATAGTCAAAATGTTTACATAACATAATAGGGACGTTGCAATATCTCTTCCATAGTTGAATTCTCTCTGCTCAATAATTATTCACATTCCTATATACTATATTCCTATAGTCAATTTTGTATTTACAAAAATGCCTTGATTAAGTACAGCAATACAATACTACTAATATAATACTACCTTAAATTGCACACAATTGTTACTCACATGGAACAAAGTGCTTAAAAACTATATTGTGTACAATAACAAAATGTGTGCATCCATGTTTATGCATATCAAATTTGAAGGAATGAGAACTAGTTGAATGTATAACATGTGTTTTCCAAGTTGTTAATGTAAAAATAGGATAACTACTATTTGGAGTTAAGGATCCTACATGCTTAAAGAATGAAGTTATATTCATTTACAAATATGAATACATTCTTCGAAAAAATATCATATCAGATGGATATCTCAAAGAAATCACTTTACCATCACTTAGGTTATTGGAATGGCCAACTGTAGATGATTCTCTTGTAAGTTCTTTTCATTACAAGTTATTCTTAAAAATATAGATTTCAATGAAAGGAAAAGGTGGCATTCATGCACATAGTTGAATTTTCATGCCATTCTCTATGTAAAATGTATGCTACTTCAAATACTTCTAATGAGTTATTTGCAACTTTGTTTTTCACTGGGAGGGATAGAAGAGTACATGAACAAAGTGGAAAATAAATAGAGTGCAGGTTGAAAGATGGAAATTTTTCTTTCAACAAAGTTGCTTCAATATTCTTTATTTTTTAATTGTACTATGTTTCTCATTTTTAGGGGCTAGAAGAGCCAAACAAGGATTTTATTATGATTGTAATAAATATATGATGTTACAAATTATTTTCATTTGATTCTTTCAACTATGGGATTTCAAGGAAAATGTTATATATCTCATTTAAATTCCATAGGTGGAGACATGTTCAGCAGGTAAGCAAATGGGTTTGTATTCCAAAGGAATAGGAAGATGATGATGGAACACATTATCCAATAGTTTCACATGATGTTATGAAAAATGGTGAATTACTTGGACGATTATTAGTGGAGGAGAATTGGAAACTATTTGAACTTTGAGATTAGTTGGAGCTACAAGAAGGTTTTGATCATTTTGTATTTTTACACAATGGTAATCGTATTGTCATTTTAATTTATTTGGAACTTGGGTGAACTTGGCTGTCACTTCTAGAAGGTCTCCAACTTTCAACAAGCCAAAGCAAATTTTGTATTAAAAATTTCAATTCACAATAATAAAAAAACTTGTCACACTTTTATTAGCTTTATATTACTTATTTTTTGGAAACTTTTTATTCACAATTGATATGTGAACTTTGAAATTGTTTGACTGTGTGTTCTTTAAAAATCAAGGGATTCATAACACGTGATGTTTTTGAGAACTAGTGTATTCTTTGTTAACTTGGCCTTTAAAAAAACAAATTGTTGCAACAACCTAAACAGAATATACTTTGATATCATTATATTTACAAGACCATATGATGCATATCATAGTTACTAGAATTTTTTGAATTGAACCAATATGAAAAAACTACAGATTTTGAAGATGTTTAACTGAGTGTCAAATTTCTCAACATATTAGTTATAAACTAAAAAACTAAAAAGTACCCATTACAAAAGACCAACGAATGTAATGAATGATTTCTTCATAATTTTTTATATTGTATTCTAGAAGACACAATTTTCTTCTTTCACTGAATCATAATGACCTTCAGAAATCTTTTGCACAGATTATTTTAGAAAGTTACTTAAAATTAGAAAATGTCTATGAAATTCCATAGAATTTATATCTACGGAATGTAGATTCAATTATGAAAATGGTAGTATTAGTTTTGACAATAAAATCGGCAAATTGGATGGAGTTTGAGATTTGTAATGTTGGAAAAATGTGACCAAAACTAAGTTGTTAGAGAGTTGCAGGTTAAAACAGTTCGACCGAGCTAAAACCACATTTGGCTGAACTTGTGTTTGCCATCAATGCCGATAAAAATAAACGTTAAAATAATTCAACCGAATTACTTTAAAATTTCGACCAATGGAGCCAAAACATTATTTTCACACTCCTTTTTCATTTGGTGTGAATGTTTAAGCTAACTCTTCTAGGTTGAATTCTTTGGAGGAAGTTTTTTGGACTTAATTTTTAAAATAAGTCTTTTGGCTAAATTTTTTAAGTGACATTTTTAGCTTAATTTTTAAAGTAAATATTTTGGGTCGAATTTTTAAGGTGAGATTTTTTAGCTTCATTTTGAAAAGAAGTCTTTTGGGATGAATTTTTAAAGTGAGATTTTTTAGCTTAATTTTTATAGTAAGTCTTTTGGGCTTAGTTTTTAAAGTGAATTTTTTGTGCTGAATTATTAAAGTGAGTTTTTTGGTCTAAGTTTTTAAAGTGAATCTATTTTGCAAGATTTTGAAATTCACTTTTTTGTTTTGGATTTTAAAAATCTATATAGATTGAATTATCATCGGAAATAAAAGAAAATGCAATAGAAAATATGATTGAAAATAAGATATTGAGGCCCGTAGAGAATACGGGAGAAAATATTAGAAAAGAAGGAAGGAAAAGGGTGCAAATATTGAAAGGAAAAATAAATATGAACTAGAAGTTGAAGCAGGTATGTAAAAGTAAATATTATAAATGATATTTAAAATTTAACTACTCTATTGTGAAATTTAATTTTTATTTGATCAACTAATTTGAAATATATTTTGCAATGTAAACAAAGAGAGATATTCTTCATAACATTGATGATGAGATTGGAAATGTTGAAAGACAAAGCAAAAAAGATAATGAACCAATGATTGATGATGTTGAAAGAGATTCAAGCAAAGAAGTTGAATCACAATAAGTATATATATATATATATGTCATGTGTTTTATTGAAATTATACATATTTATTAATTTCAATTTCATTCAAAATCCATTTTTCAATTTTATTATTTAATGAATATTTATACCCATTAACATATAATTTTCATACGTGTAAACGAAACCAATATCGACGATGAGATGTTAGAGAATGTTGACATTGACATATATGGAGATAAAAAAAGTTGACCATGTTATTTTAAGGTAATTATTGAGAAGTTATTTCATTCTCAATAATTTCTTTCATAAATCATTTCTTCCATAAATCAATGATTATTTACAAACAAAAAAATCACATACATTGCATTCGAATCAACACAGTCAAGATTTGGAAGATCATGAAAACACTGTCCAAGTTCTTTCTCATCACTTTCACTCTGTTTTAACAAAGCCAATATTTGACAGGAGCATTGGGATTAAAAAGGTAACACAGTGTATCCCTAATCTTGTCTTAGAAGAGCAAAATTCCATTTTATATAAAGAAATTCCCTTCCAATTAGGTTGCTATGAGTATGTCAAGAGATAAAGCCCCAAACCCTAATGGTTTTACAACTGATTTCTTTAAATCTTGTTGTGATATTCTTTAGTGGGATGTTTACAAAGTTGTTAAAGACTCTCACTGCTCTGCTTTGCTATTGTTTTCCTTTCATGCCACCTTGATCTCCCTTATGCTAGAATCCTCAAAGGCCTCTTCCAACTTTTACTTTTGAGTTACTACCTTATGCAATTTCATCTATAAAATCATTTTGAAAACCATTGACAACAGACTCAATCCTCTTCTTCCTTCTCTATTACCCCTCAGCAGACACGTTACATAGAAGGAAAGAAAATTGTTGAAAACATCATCTTAGCTTAGGAGCACATCCATTTTCTTTGTACATCCAAGAAACCTGGGATGATTTTTAAAACTTGACATGTCAAAAACTTTTAATAAACTAAGCTGTAAATCCATCTATCAGACCCTCATGGCTTATAGATTTCATGAAAAGTGGGTATTTTGGGTGATGGCCTCATTTCCAAAGCTTTCTTCTCAAGTTTGGTTAATGGTTCTCCATCTCCCACCTTCACCCCTTCCTAAGGCTTAAAGAAAGGAGACCCATTTTTTCCTTATATCTTCGTATTGGTTACTGAAGGCTTAAGCCTCTCCATCCAGAACATTTTAGCCCATAAGCACCTTAAAATTCTCGCCCTTGGCTCTTATCCACAATGCTCCACCCACCAACAATTTGTAGATGATACCTTTCTCACGGGTTACCCTTCCATTCAAGAGGCTTTGGAATTCAAAAAAATATTGGATGCATTCACAGCAACCTCCAGAAATGATATCAATAAAAGCAATTCTTGTATTTTCTCCTTCAATACCCTTCAAGTAGTGCAAGTGCACATTTCTTATCTTCTTGGCTTCAAAAATATCTCTCTTTTTTCCAAATACGTAGGGCCCCCTTGATAAGCAATCCCGTCTAACAATTAGCATGGGAAGGTTTATTACTCAAAACCAAAGAAAAGTTTTCAAACAAGATCTTTAGAGCTTTGAACCTTGTTGGATGCTTCACCCTCCTAAAATATTGGTTACAATCCATGCCCACTTACGTTCCTTCCACACTTGCATCTCCAAAATACATTCTAAATAAACTTTGGAAACTTCAATGTTTCTTTCTTTTTTGTGTGGGCCTAGTTAGAATAGATATGGGCATTAGTGGTCTACTATAACCTATACCTTCCCAAATTTGTAAGACGTTTAAGATTGAGACACCCATGGGTTCTAATTAAAGCATTGAGTACTCAAACATGGTGGAGATGGCTCAAAAACCCCTCATCTTTGTCGTGTCAAATGTAGACTAACAAATACACTAGGAGCATCCACTCTTCTCAACTAGTTAGGATGTGAGAAGGCATTCACATATCCAACATATGGAATGAAACTTAGAAAAATAAATCTTTGATTTAAGCCCATTGCTTCTAGGAAGTCCATGAAAGTATTACAACCTATGTTTGGGAGTATTCTAAGAAACAATGACCTAATCTTTCTGCTCTCACTAATCCTTAGCAAATGAGTGATAACTTCAATTGAAGATGAATTTCATCAATTGCCCATTACTGAGATTCTCACTACTGTAACTCATCCTCATGGTAATGGATAATCCAATCACAATAATATGCAAGGAATCACGCGGAAGTTTTTGGCACCATTTATAGCCACTAGAAATATTGTAGTGTAGATTGATCATGATATTTTTTGTTAGGGATCATATGGACCATCACGATATTTTAACTTAAAAAAGGCTTGTATAATTTTCATGCAATCATAAAAGAATGACCCTAATAAAACGTCAAGAACTCTCTAGAAAATGAAGCACTCACTTAAAATTACTGCTTTCCTCTAGTTACTCTTTAGAAACAAGACTTTGACATGGGTAAGCTTAAAAAACATAGATTCATGGGTTCTTAAATTTGTCATCTATGCCTAGCTCAAGTGGAAGTTCACAATCACATGTTTCTTACTTGTTCCTTCTCGTCTTCATTGTAGAAGCTAGTGGATATCTCCTTTAGACGAACTAATCCCATGCCCCACTTCATCATTTCCTCAGTGGCCTTATTCTTAATTGAGCTTGGCTCTTAATCATAGGCCATATTAAATGGGATATTTGGAAAGAAAAGAATTCTAGAAGCTTCAAAAACTACCCATATATATTGAAAATAGTCTGGAATGTTGCCTTCTCCCAAATTAAAGGGACCATAATCTCTTCCAAACGGGCTATTTATGATTGGGATTTGCCCCAACTCAATAAAACATTTGGACTCAACTTGGCATCAACCCTTAGAATATCCACCTTGTTCTGACCATCTCATCCTAGCTTGTCGGCACCACGACATGGTCACCCCCACCACCAATATTCATTAAACTTAATTTTGACGAGGCTTACAAGGAAATCAAGGGCTAGCTAGTTATATTTGAGTCTTCAAGGACAACTCAGGACATATTCTCGACATCTTTGCAAGTAGTCCTATTTCCCCACCAACAATGAAGCAAAGCTTTGGGGACTGGAAAATGGTTTGATCATTACTCTCAGGCACAATTGTCACTTTCTTTATTGAAAGGGATTCAATACATATAATATCTATACTAAACAAGATTTAATGTGGTTTGTTCATCTCCAAAATATCTAGCAGTTCGCTTAGTGGATCTCACATCTCCAAATTTGCCTCTCTACACATGTGCATCCATGATCCCATGCTATGTCATATTCAATGTTAAATTAAACAAACCGTGAATCTCCTTGCCAATCATGCTCTTGACTTAAACAACCCTTCACTGGATGTGTAATGGTCTCAAGAAGTTCCTGCTTTTATTTGTGTTTCAATTGAACATTGGGATTATTCCCCCACAAAGTGTGCCTAAAATCGATGCATGGTGATGTCATGATGATGTCTTATGGAGTAGATGGCCAGATGTTCCAGCATTCATATTCTCCCATGGCCTTGCACACTCTGATTAATCCTCTTATGACGGTGGCATTAACTTACCTCTGGTTGTCATACGTTGTCCCTCACGTGGCTTGGTAGTTCATGATGCTGATTAATCATTATTTAGAGAGGCTTACCATGGCTACGAATAGAGATGTTGTCATGGCTCCTTACTGTATTTCTTCAATATTGTCTTCGAACCTATTAAGTAGTACTATAAATCTTTTATTGATGTGAGTTATGACTTAGGCCTTCTCCTCCATACTCATGGCCTCCATGCCTACAATTATGATGGTCTCAATGCATTCTTCAATAGGCCTATATCTTGGCCTGCAGCGGCTTTCCTAAACTAGAGAGTCAGCATAACCATCCTCCCAATGATTAGAAATCTACAACCTAGAATATTTTTATGGTGGCTTTGGGATTTGAGTGAGCCCCAAGGTTATCATTCATGTTTCAAATTTCACAGAGAGTACTCTACATCCTCTTTGTCATCAATCAATTTCAATCAATTTCCAGTCTAATAGCATTATTTGTAACCGTTAAGGGGTCCTTAGGGCTCAAAGTAGTTCTCTTGCTGGGTTTCAATGGTTCCTTCTTCCTAATTTAGGTCTCAACTACATTTTCTTGGTTGTCTACATCACATTGTCAGTGAAGACTGTGCATCAAAGCATCCTTCCATTCTTCATTGTCTCCCATGGGTTTTCATGGGCTTCAGTCAGTGGGTTACTATTTCTGGAGGTTAATCTGTTGTGTTCCTTCATGTTGCTCAACTCTTCTTTCTTGTCCAATGAGCTTTCAATTTGGTTTTTGACTGCATCTCACTAGCTATGGACATCAAAGTGGATGAAAGAAATTTATCAAAGCCTCATGTAATTCTTTAATGATTCCTGTTGGACATCTTGAGCTTAGGTTCATGGGCCACCACTATTCGAGTTTAGTGGGCTACTACTACTCGAATTCCATCAAAAGAGATCCTCAATGGCTCTCAACTTTTATTTCTCTACCAATGGAGCTTACACATTACGACGAGTTTATTTCATGACTTATGTTTATATAACTCTATAGAACATAGCCTCTTTGTTTATGAATTCTTAGAACTCCATGTAATTTTTTTTAACTCTTTCATTTTGGTTGATTAATCGATCTATACACAATCTTAAACTTTTTAGTTTGTGCGTCCTAGCGGGAAAAACAGTGGTACAGAAAGCTATCATATGTAATTCTCTATTTCGGTAATATAATGGTGAACTTCAAACAAAAAACTAGGTGAGATTGGAAGAATTGGACAAGATTGATAGAATTGAGAAATTTTACATTATAAAAGTTTTTGTACAGTAATATAATCTTACCTTAAATTGTAACAAATTACCAAAGAGCTAAAAAAATCAATATTTCATACAACAAGAGAATGTTTGAAGGAAAACTAAACCTAAGAACATGAAATAATTTGTAGAGTGAAACAAAGCGAAAAAAAACACCGAGCTATGCTCTAATTGCAAAGTGATTTAACCATTAATTTACATTCTAAACACTGAAAAGCTCACGCACCAATCAACGATTTTGTCTATCATCATATGAGTCATACTTTGCCACATGAAGTCCAAAATATTTATAAAAACCTTTCTAGCTTCAAAAAATGTGGCACAATAATTTACGAGATCTTTCACAAACTACTTATCTCACTTTTTGATAGGATCAAGCGATGTAGTGGGAGCATGAAGAACATGGTATCTGCAATATTGAATAATGAGACGTAGAATCTTGGTAGAAACGAGAGGTAGAGGATGCCAAGAGGATATACAGACATGCCGAGAAGATATATGCCCAGAGCATGCCCAGAGGTGCCCAAATTACCAATTATCCTCTTTATAATATGTGAAGTCAATGACACCCTCGTCTCCACCCCAAACATTTCACCCTCACAGCTCTACAATTTCACACAATAATGTTGCAAATGCTTACAAGCAAGGCAATGTAGGCTGAGGAATGCACCATACCTTCCCGACAATTTCCTATGTTCGTTACCCTCCAAAGAGCTATATGATGGGTACTTATCATTATATATACTCTATTGCACCTACATGGTGTGTCCTCCTTGACCACTAGTCATCCACCCTAGCATTTGATTGCAATGTTGTTGGATCCATGTCTGAGTTGCTTTGCTTTTCCTGCAAATATTGTGACCTCATCTAAAGGGGGGATAGATGATTAATGCCACTCAATCAAATTGAAGGTGCATCCATGTCTGAGTTTCTCTAATTTTCCTGCAAATATTATGAACTTATACAAAGGGGATGTGCATCCATGTCTAGGTTGTTTTGATTTTCCTACAAAGATTGTGAGCTCATACAAAGGGGATACAGGATTAATGCTTCTCTACCTCAATTTGAATGTGGTATTATTAGGATTGTTCTCACCACCTTTGAACTCCACTTACTATTTTAGAATATTAAGATATGTGCAGACATTGATCATGGATTATGTGCTAATTGTAACTATGTTCTCAATAGGGGTGCCATTTTTTTAAATTTCAATGTTGGAGAATTGATAGCTCCCACTGATCGGTCATTACCTTTATCCATAAGAAATTTTGATTCTAAGAATTTATGGCTTTCCCATGAAGGGACTCAATTAATTGAGCTAGTTCTCAATAGTATTTATCAATACACATGCCAAAAAAATTACAAAACATTTCAGCGACAAAAGTTTACTTCATATTTTTAATTTTCCAATTTCATTAACATATACTCAACAAAAGATCCATAAATTAAAAAATCAAAACTTTCATATAGTAAAAACTTTAAAAATACTCTTCCTTTCCTCTTAGGAGGGAACTTCCTCCATAGCAAGAGTTAATACATGCAAATCCAAAACTAATAACTCACTATCATTATTGGAATCAAATATAGAAACAAAGGAATGATTACCCATAGCAATATCTTATTGACGTCTTCAATTTGAAACCTTAAGATATTAATATCATCTTTCACTTGTTGAGGCATAATTTCCATCAATTAGAATGCCCATAGAGATGGAAATTCATTTCACCCCAAATATACTTGAAATTATACTCACAAGAAAAGGGGAGTATGTTCTAATTGCATTAAAATTAGAATGTATCCACTATAATATAAAAATAAGGAGATTATGCCCCTCTAAAATGTGACTGTAACAAGATGGAGAAAACAATGACATTGATAAAATAACTCAAGTGAGAGGTAAGGAGAAAAAATAGAGCAATCATTCCCTTACACCAACCATTTATTCTAGTTCCTCCGTTTCTTAACTATAACAAGATTAAAAATAGATAAAACTATCTACATGTATATCACTATTGATTTGGAGATTGTAGGGGGGTAATAAATAATGTTTATTTTTCAAAGTTGATTGAGAAATAGTGGAGGGAATGTACTGCTCATTTAGTTTCATTTGAACTGAGTACCGAGGTTTGTTATAATAGGCAGTACATATGTAGCCTTATTCAAGTTAATGGGATTAAATAATTTGAGTTTATTGATATGTTTTTAGTGATAATTATTGTCGTTTTTTATGATGACATTGATAATAAGTTTATTTTAAATTGTAGGAGTCACAAGATAAAAAATTATATATCTATTAATACATTAATGAAGTTATTTGATGTAATATACAAAATGTATATTTTTTAATCAACCCAAAACAAATCCAAAAAGTGTGTCACAAAAAAAGCCTATATTCCAATACAAGTTCCCAAATCTTTTTTTGGAAATGGAATGCATCGAAAGGTTATATAAAAAATTATTTTTGAGTTATTAAAATAATTATGTTACGTTTTTTATGGGTTTATATTATATACCATGGGTTTTCAAAAGCTTAACCCAAAAACCTTAAATTTACCTCAACATTTATAACAATATTTTATATTTTATTTTTAATTAATTTTTTTTTTCATTTTCATTTTATTTTAATTTGACGTAGTCAAAATGTTTAGATAACATAATAGGGACATTGCAATATCTCTTCCATACTCGAATTCTCTCTGCTCAACAATTATTCACATTCCTACATACTATATTTCTATAGTCAATTTAGTATTTACGAAAATGCCTTGATTACGTACACCAATACAATACTACTAATATAATACTACCTTAAATTGCAAACAATTGTTACTCACAAGGAACAAAGTGCTAAAGAACTATATGGTGTATGATAACAAAATGTGTGCATCCATGTTTATGCATATCAAATTGGAAGGAATGAGAACCTGTTGAATGTATACCACGTGTTTTCCAAGTTGTTCATGTAAAAATAGGATAACTACTATTTGGAGTTAAGGACCCTACATGTTTAAATAATGAAGGTATATTCATTTACAAATATGAATAAATTCTTCAAAAAAAATCAGATCACATGGATATCTCAAAGAAATCACTTTACCATCACTTAGCTTATTGGAACGGCCAACTGTAGATGACTCTCCTAGAAGTTCATTTCATTAGAATTTATTTTTAAAAATATTGATTTGAATGAAAGGAAAAGGTGGCATTCATGCACATACTGTAATTTTATGACATTCTCTATGTAAATGTATGCTACTTCAACTACTTCTAATGAGTTATTTGCAACTTTTTTTTTTCACAGGGTGGGATACAAAAGTACATGAAAAAAGTGGAAAATAAATAGAGTGCAGGTTGAAAGATGGAGATTTTTCTTTCGACAAAGTTGCTTCAATATTCTTTAGTTTTTAATTGTATTATGTTTCTTTATTTCTAGGGGCTAGAAGAGCCAAACAAGGATTTTATTATGATTGTAATAAATATATGATGTTACAAATTATTTTCATTTGAGTCTTTCAACTATGGGATTTCAAGGAAAATGTTATATATCTCATTTAAATTCCATAGGTGGAGAAATGTTCAACAGGTGGGCAAATGGGTTTGTATTCCAAAGGAATAGGATGATTATGATGGAACAAATTATCCAATAGTTTCACATGATGTTATGAAAAATGGTGAATTACTTGGACGATTATTAGTGGAGGATAATTGGAAACTATTTGAAGTTTGAGATTAGTTGGAGCTACAAGAAGGTTTTGATCATTTTGTATTTTTAAACAATGGTAAAATAGTATTGTCATTAAATATATTTGGAACTTGGGTGTCACTTCTAGAAGTTCTCCAACTTTCGACAAGCCAATGCAAATTTTGTATTAAAATTTTCAATTTACAATAATAATAAAAAACTTGTTAGACATTTTATTAGCTTTCTTTTACTTATTTTTTGGAAACTTTTTATTCACAATTGATATGTGAACTTATTAATTGTTTGACTGTGTATTCTTTAAAAATGAAGGGGTTCATAACACGTGATGTTTTTGAGCACGAGTGTATTCTTTGTTAATTTGGCGTTTAAAAAAAAATTTGTTGCAACAATCTAAATAGAATCTACTTCCATATCGTTATATTTACGAGACCATCTGATGCACATCATAATTACTAGAATTTTTTGAATTGAACCAATATGAAAAAACTTCAAATTTTGAAGATGTTTACTGAGCGTCAAATTTCTCAACATATTAGTTATAAACTAAAAAACTAAGATATACCCATTACAGAAGACCAACCAATGTAATGAATGATTTCTTCATTTTTTTATGTTGTATTCTAGAAAATACAATTTTCTTCTTTTACTGAATCATAATGACCTTCAAAAATATTTTGCATAGATTGTTTTAGAAAGTTAATGAAAATTAGAAAATTTCCATGAAATTCCATAAAATGTATATCTACCAAAACTAGATTCAATTATGCAAATGGTAGTATTAGTTATGACAATAAATTCGGAAAATTTGATGGAGTTTAAGCATTTTGATGTTGGAAAAAGATGACGAAAACTGAACTGTTACAGAGTTGTAGGTTAAAACAGTTCGGCTGAACTAAAACCACATTCGGTTGAACTTGTATTTGTCAATGCCGATAAAAATAAACGTTAAAGTAATTCAACCCAATTACTTTAAAATTTCGACTGATGGAGCTGAAACATTATTTTTGCACTCTTTTTCATTTGTGTGAATTTTAAGCCTAACTCTCTATTTTGAATTTTTTGGAGGAAATTTTTTGGACTTAATTTTTAAAATAAGTCTTTTGGATGAATTTTTTAAGTGACACTTCTGAGCTTAATTTTTAAAGTAAATATTTTGGGCTGAATTTTTAAAGTGAGATTTTTTTAGCTTAATTTTAAAAGAAGTCTTTTGGGTTAAATTTTTAAAGTGAAATATTTTAGCTTAATTTTTAAAGTGACCTTTCTGTGCTAAATTTTTTAAGTAAGTTTTTTGGAAAGTAAATATTTTTGGTTGAATTTTTAAAGTGATTTTCTTTAAACTAACTATTTTGTGCTAAATTTTTAAAGTGAGTTTTTTGGTCTAAATTTTTAAAGTGAATTTATTTTGCAAAGATTTTGATGGACTTTTTTGTTTGGATTTTAAAATCTATATAGATGAAATTACATGGGAAATAAAAAGATGCAAAGAAAATATGAATCGAACAAAAGACATTGAGGCCCATAGAAAATACGAGAGAAACTATTACAAAAGAAAGAAGGAAAAGGGCACAAATATTGAAAGGAAAAATAAATATGAACTAGAAGTTGAAGCGGGCATGTAAATGTAAATATTATAAATGATATTTAAAATTTAACTAGTGTATTGTGAAATTTAATTTTTATTTGATCAACTAATTTAAAGAGAGATATTCTTCATATTGATGATGAGATTTAAAATGTTGAAAGACAAAGTGAAAAAGATAATGAACCAATGATTGATGATGTTATTGAAGATCTTCAAAGAGATTCAAGCAAAGAAGTTGAATCACCATCAAGTATGTATATATAAATGTGTGTGTGTGTGCGCATGTGTGTGTGTCATGTGTTTTATTGAAATTATAGATATTTAGTAATTTCAATTTCATTCAAAATTCATTTTTCAATTTTATTATTTTCTGAATATTTACACCAATTAACATATAATTTTCATACGTATAGATGAAACCAATATATATCATGAGATGTTAGAGAATGTTGACACTGACATATATGGAGATAAAAAAGTTGACCATGTTATATGGTATCCTTGTAAGGTCATTATTGAGAAGTTATTTCATTTTCAATAATTTCTTTCATAAATCAATGATTATTTACAAACAAAAAAAGTGCATACGTTGCATTCAAAATCAAAACAGTCAAGATTTTGAAGATCATGAGGATACCATCCAAGTTCTTTCTCATCACTTTCACTCTATTTTAACAAAGCCAATATTTGACAAGAGCATTGGATTAAAAAAGTAACACAGTGTATCCATAATCTTGTCTTAGAAGAGAAAAAATCCCTTTTATATAAAGAAATTTCCTTCCAATTAGTGGAAGAGGTTGTTATGAGTATGTCGAGAGATAAAGCCCCAAACCCTAATAGTTTTACAACTAATTTCTTTCAATCTTGTTGGGATATTCTTTAGAGGGATGTTTCCAAATTTGTTAAAGACACTCACTACTCTGCTTTGTTGTTGTTTTCCTTTCATGCCACCTTGATCTCCCTTATGCCAAAATCGTCCAAGGCCTCTTCCAACTTTTGTTTCATTTATAAAATCATTTCGAAAACCATTGCAAACAGACTCAATCCTCTTCTTCCTTCTCTATTACCCCTCAGTAGACACGTTACAAACAAGGAAAGAAAATTGTTGAAAACATCATCTTAGCTTAGGAGCACATCCATTCTCTTCGTACATACAAGAAAATTGGGATGATTTTTAAAACTTGACATGTCAAAAACTTTTAATAAACTAAGTTGTAAATCCATCTATCACACCCTCATGGCTTATAGATTTCATGAAAAGTGCGTATTTTGGGTGATGGCCTCATTTCCAAAGCTTTCTTCTCAAGTTTGGTTAATGGTTATCCATGTCTTGCCTTCTCCCCTTCCTGGGGCTTAAAGAAAGGAGACCCAATTTCTCCTTATATATTCATACTAGATACTGAAGGCTTAAGCCCCTCCATATGAAACATTTTAGCCCATAAGGACCTTAAAAGTCTTGCCCTTGACTCTTATCAACAATGCTCCACCCACCAACAATTTGTAGATGATACCTTTCTCATGGGTTACCCTTCCATTCAAGAGGCTTTGGAATTCAAAAAAATATTGGATGCATTCACAACAGCCTCCAGAAATGATATCAATAAAAGAAATTCTTGCATCTTTTGTCTAAATACTTAGGGCCCCCTTGATAAACAATCCCCTCTAACAATTAGCATGGGAAGGTTTATTACTTAAAATCAAAGAAAAATTCTCAAACAAGATCTTCAGAGCTGTGAACCTTGTTGGATGCTTCACCCTCCTAAATATTGGTTACAATACATGCCCACTTACCATATTTGTACTCTTCCAACTCCAAAATACATTCTAAATAAACTTTGGAACCTTCAATGTTTGTTTATTTTTGGTGTGGGCCTAGTTAGAATAGATATGGGAATTAATGGCCTACTATAATTTATACCTTCCCAAATTTGTGATACATTTAAGATTGAGACACCCGTTGGTTCTAAGTAAAGAATTGAGTGCTCAAACATGGTGGAGATGGCTCAAAAACCCCTCATCCTTGTCATGTGAAATGTGGACTAACAACTACACCAGGAGCATCCACTCTTCTCAGCTAGTTAGAATGTGAGAAGGCATTCACATTTGTGAGCTAAGAAGGAAAATCATTTTGGGGTTTCTTTATATATATATATTTATCGAGGGCTTATGTGATGTAGTTTTCATTGATCGAACTCGATGGTTGGTTGGAACGCCCCACTAGATGAGGACTAATAGGAGTTGAAGGCTAAAAGATGGATTAGAATAGCATGTATGTAGCTATTGGTCACATAGTCAAAGGTTTTAATGGAGAAAATTTATCATGGTTGAGTAGAATAGCTCACTGTTAACAAAAAAATAATAAACAATTAGCCATTCCTCCTCAATGACTTATCTTCTCCCGTGCCCTCTCACTTTGCAAAACATATTCACTCAAATTTTTTATAGTAGGTAAATACCATCAATCTTATAAAAAAATACCAACTATAATATGCACATTATAATTATACCACCTATGTTTATTAAGAAA
>APFE031178597.1:0-13103 GCA_000404065.3 Pinus taeda | reverse complement strand
CCCAGAGATAAACATGTTTTCAAGTGACTTTCTCTCTCTTTGAAGTTTTGACATGAAGAGCAGAGGTATGGGGCTTGACAAAGAGGACAATGTGGCTATTGATGAGGCCACATAAACTGCAGATAGTCAGGGTGACAAATTTTAGTGTAACACCATGCATTCAGAAAACTAAGCAATTTATCAGTCAAGGGTTCAGTAATAGTAACTCATCCCTTTGTAAACTGATGGAACCAAAGGAAATCAGGGAACAGATCATCGATCTGGGAACGAGACAGTGAAGGTCAATTCCCACTACAGTCTCAGATCGTTCTACACACCAAAGCAATAATAACGCAAATAACAGGAAATGGTATAGAAAATAAGCAATGGAACAACAACTAGGAAAATGTAACAAAAACTGAGTTTAATGAGCAACAACACCTTAGTCTACAAGAATAAGTGCAACAATCGTGTCCTATAGAAATCAAATGGAAATCCCCTACTTTTAAGGATGAATTGAACAACACACGGAAATAGAACAACACTCATTAATGATGGAATATGGAACAACGCTTGAAAGCCAAATATAAATGCACCATAAACTTAACACACGACACACCTTAATAGTAATCTGATCTTGGCAATACAATTATCAGTCTTAGTTATACAGAATATGACTGTAATTAGTAATGGAACAACAACGTCAATAGATTCAACAATCGCAAGGAAATATAATCTCTAAGATGAATTTAGTAATACCAATTGATAAGTGTTACAGCACAAATACTCTGTAATTGAACAACAACTGTATTTTGTAAAGACCAACAATATTATATCAGCAGTTAAAGGAACAACAATGTGTTGCAGAGTCAATATAATGTTTCTGTCTCATAAAATGATATTACTCAATAAACCAAACGTAACAGAGTTGTGATCTAAAATAATAGAGCATATCAGATTACCTAACAAAGCTGATAAGAAAAACCATGCATAAACCAAAAGTAATAGTACAAGAGCATGTGTTCCACCAGGGCCGGGCCCTTATCCTCCAGGGGTACACCGCTTGAGGTTATTCCAGGATCAAAGATGAAACAGCAACCAAGTTGTATTCATGCATTAAATAGAATTACAGCAGATCATTTCTTAACAAGAGTCGATGATCAAAGTCTCAAATTCAAGAAAATTTACATAGAAATATGACAAACTATTCTCTCGGGCTAACGGTGCTGCCCCTTTTTATAATGGCTAAGGTGGAGATGTCTAGGATGCAAAAATAGTTAAAGCAATGATCCCTTAGGATCAAAGGATCCTGAGGGATTCGCTGAACTGTTAGTTCTCAGTTATCCATTTACTTTATTGCGCCGAGCCGATATCTCCATTTCCTTTCCCTGGCTGATATGCGTTAATTTGGTTCACCTTGTTTGCATGTGGTTCCCCGCCAAAGGGACAGTGGTTAACTTGGCCCTGTCTTTTTCTCTGGAATGACAATCTTTAATTTTTCCCTTTTCCTGCATAAGAAATGGAAATTATCAGTGTTTTCGTATTGCACATTAATCTTACAGATTTTGTCATAATTTCTTATTATCTACCTAGTTCATGATGCAAAGGGGCTGTAAGGTTTAATGAAAAGATGCCAAAATAATCACCAAAAACATACCTTCTTTAGTAATCCACACACCCCCCCTGCTTACCCTTTTTCATGCCCTCATGAAAACATTGTAGTTGACATGTAAGGCAGTGAGAGAGTAGGTTGGAGATGGGATCTCATGTGGTGGTCTACAGCCATGATGCCTAAATGGGTGTTCAAAAAAATGGTCTGTCTGACCCTCAGGCATCTCATACAGGGCTTGGTATCTAAGTTCAGGGTGCCAAATAATTGGACTCCGGAACCTATATCGTAACCAGGATGGCCCTGCCCTCAAAATGATTTCACCATAGAGGTGTAAGCAGTTGGTGGCTAACTTAAAATTTTCATAATTAAATGGTTCCTTGCGTTGGATATTCAGATTAGAGATCTGATATCGAAATTTAGCCGCATCAATGGCAAGGTATTTAATAGTGAGAAAGTATTCTATTCCCTACCGATTGGTTGCTGTATGAATGGGTCTTAATGCTTCAATTATGCCTGGAGTCCCCATAAGGTTCCCATGTTCCCTCCACAACTGCACTGGATTCCTAGGCTCAACTCTTACCCATAAGTCTAATCCGTTTTATTGTCTTTGTAAGGCATTATAGGCTTTAAGCCATTTGATTTGATTAACCCCAAATGAAATGAATCCCTGCAATTGGATATCCCCAACAAAAGGGCTGGGGTTCTACTCTGTCTCCTGGTCTAACACAAGGTTATGTAGATAGAATTCACACATTAATATTTGAACCTTTACCCCGTAGTGCTTACAACAATTTATAAAATCATCAATGGTATTAATTTGTATAGGGGCGCCTGCTTTGACAGCCTTTATTTTCAATTGAAAATATCGTTCCATTAATAACAAGGCATAATTCTTAGCAAGGGATCTATAAGCTAGGATGCCAGTGTACAGAGACCATAAGGTATCCATCTGCTTGATAATTATATCTAACCTACGTGTTACCTTTATGACTTTTTCTTCTTCCTTTTTCCATCCTTCAAAGGCCTGGATTTCAGATAAATTGCCATTCCTTAGCTGTTGATGTAATTATTCATACCTTTCTCAAGGAACTGTTTGTAGGGTTACCGTCCTCGGGTCACTATCCCACATGGTAGTGGTGAGCAGGAGGTTAGTGGTGAGCAAGAGGTTCACTTGAATCTTCTTATTGCATTGTCTCATGTTTGTGGCTTGCATTTCTTCAGAGGGTTGTGCCTCTGTCTGCACTTCTTTATCACAGGCCAATATATCATATGTTTCTACTTCAACATGGGTAACAGTTGAATTCTATTCCTTTTGATTTTGAATAGAAGACTGCTCCTCAATATGGTTTGGAACCATAGGGTGCTCTTCAATAGGTTTTTGAACAGAAGGATGGACTTGAGTCCTCCGAGCCTTTTTCTTAAGGGGTCTTGCTGAAGTGGTTGCATGTCTCCCTCCCGAAGTCCTTTTTACCCTCTTCCTCATTTTAAAAACCCTGATCTGTTGTCAAAGTTGAACTATCACATTCAGTAATCTTTGTTGTTCTTTCCGTAATCTATTAATTTCTTCTATCTCCTTAGAAGGAACAACTTTCTATTTACTCGGGCCTGGACTGTTATCTCAGTCAATTCCTTGGTTTTCTCCTTGGGGTACTCCTTCAGTGCTCTGCTCGGGTTGCTGAGAGGTAAGAACCTTAGCTGGTTCTGTTATTTCCTGGGTTACTTATTTTTCCACCTCCTCTTCTTCCAGAATTTCTTCCGGTGTAGTCTGGCTGGGGGCTGATTGTTCCTCCTCTGTAGCGCTTTTCTTTCCTATCATACTTTCATCATGAACAGACTAACTCTCGTTTTCCACCCCCTCATCATGTAATTCTTCAGGTGCATTTTTTAAATAAGCAGAGTGTTCTTTTGGTTCTTCTTCAACATGGAGGTCTCGTGGGCTGAGAGGTTGGGCATATTTGCCCATATTGGCCAAAATTCTAGCCAATTCATCATCTCTCAATGGATTTTGCAATGGGCTAACTTCACGCTACTCTGTTTGCTCCTCCTGCTCAAGTTGCTCGGTTTCTTCCTCCATTTCTCCTTCCTCATTTCTTTGCATTCCTTTCTCATTTTCTTCTCCTTCTAATTGTGGGGGTTTCTCATCCCCTAAATCATCTATTTCTACTGATTGGCTAGTATCCCATTGGGGATTTTCTAGCCTCCCTTTAATCCATGCTAATCAGACTGATTTCCTTCGTTTCAATGGGCGATCTGGTGTACTGGTGGCATGCTTACGTTTTGGGGATGGCGTAGTCAATCCCCCATCTATCATGGCAATTAGCTCTTCCTAGTTGCTCTGCTGTTGGGCAAGGCTATGGCTAACTATCAACCGTATTAGCCCATGGTGACTTACGATTGATTCTACATGTTGTGCCTTTTTCATGCTTCGGGAAACATCATGAAGTAATGAATTTAAAAATGCAGGTAAGTTTACAGAGAATTTCTGCTTTAGTACAGCTAAAAGTTTAAGGTGTCGTGGTCTTACCACATCTTTCCTGCCTTCATAGGTGATGTAGCTCTGAATAGTCTTCGCCAATTCTGCCCACAGCTCTCCTAATGCTGCTGGTAGAACCCCCTTTCCTCTAACTGTTAGGCTCTGGCCTTCATCCTGGAAGGTTTTTATAATCTTTTCCAGTCTCTCCTTCTTTAACGTCCACATAGGTCCAACGGCTGGCAGTCCCGAGACCTCTGCAATTATGTCGTCGGTGACTATTATGTGTCTCCCGCTTACTGTGGAGTGATCTTCTTGCAAGTTCTGCAAGAATTCTATTACTATGGTCTCATTGGATTCCTGTAAATGATTGAGATAGGTTAACCAACCTGCTCTTGCCAGAATTTCCTATGTAGCATCAGAGACTATCAATACCTGTGGTTTTCTCCGAATTGATCTTCCTCCCGTGTTTTTTGTTTCCCTATAAAATATCAGAAATGGCAATGGAACAGCAAGCCGTTCAAACTGTTAAAACACAGAGAAACTAAAAAAATGTAGGACTCGCTCAAATCCTAAAGAACTTTACTAATGCCACAGAGCATACTACAGAAATGGCTTACGAACAGCGAGCCATGCAAAATTAAAAAAAATAATATACCATTGAGCCCTGCTATTCCCAAGTACACAATTTCTCGAATAGTGGTCTGACACGTAAACCAATGAATGATGAGGTTAACCTCCCCCCCCGCAATGTGATAGGCCGTCCTCGGCTGTCAAGTAAGGGAGCGGCATGCCGATCTACCCTGGAATAGAGTCATAAAGGAGCAATGTATGGCAACATGCCATGTTTACAAAAGTAGAAAGTTACCGAAATCGAGGTGTATAGTCAGATCGCTTAACAAGTAAGAGAATCCTGTGATATGATGTGAGGCTAGGAGGATAGGATAACAGTCATGCACGGAGAGTATAATGTGGTCATTGTCAACTTTTATGTCATGATTGGTGATAATAAATTTACATGTGTTTAAAGGTTCAGGAAATAATATACATATTCTTATGTGATTTATTACAAAGGTATAAGAGATAGAAGGGTGTTGATGATTACCTATTGGTGTATAAGTAATGTGACTTCATTACCATTAACAGAGCTTTGCTACCGACAGGTGTCCATAACCTTGGCAGAGTTGTTTGTTTCACCCATGGAACCATCATCCTTTGTGTATGCTTAGGAAATGTTGTGCGATGTCAAAATGTAGGCCATTATGCTGGCTTGGTGACCAGTTAGCCATAATGCCATTCACGAGGAAGAAGTGAAAGGTGGGCAGGCCGACTCATGATGGGACTTCCTGTTCCAAGTGCTCTTTATTTGATGTACCTTTTGGACCATATCCCTGGTGTGGCGGCCATAGTGGGAATGCCACTTCACTTTCTTCCCCGCGATCATGGTAGGTTGGCTCTTGATGAGACCCCCTATCTTGCATTTGACAACTTATATAAACAAGTTATTAAAACATCATTTTTCGCTTCTTTTTTCTTTTTCTCTTTCATAAAGTACTTTCCCATTTATACAAAAAGGGTGGTTCAACACTCCTTAAGAGTAGGAATGGTAGAAGAAGTCTTACCATCTCAATAGAAACATATAAACCCTTTGTTCTTATTCCTGAATAATGATCAAAGAAAATTATGAAAATTTAAAAGGAACCAACATGATAAAGATAACTAATCAGATCAGAATTAGTGGAACAATGACAACAAAAATAATGGGTAAGTGTGTCCTTCCCTCTGTCCTCTTACCAATTCAGAGAAATTTCTTGTAAACATAGCGATTTTATATAATTTACTGATTTCAGTATGTTGTTGTTTTGTATCCATTGCATAAGTGCATAGTTGCGTTACAAAAGACTTGAAACAACAGGAACAGTAGGCATCCTTAAATTAGAAAAGCAAGGGGAGCAAGAATAAGTAAAAGGAATATGAGGATGTTGTTATTTCAAAAAGGAAGAGCAAAAGAATACAAGTGTTTTTACTTTTGAAAAAGGAACAACAGAAAAATGCAAGTGTCGTTCCTTTGGAAAAGGAACAACAAGAACGGAAAGTGCTATTCCTTTGGAAAAACAATAGAAAAAATAAAAAATGCCGTCCCTTTGGAAAAGGAACAACAGAAAACACCAATTCCATTCCTTTGGAAAAGGAACAACAAAAATCAAAAGTGATGTTCCTTTGGAAAAGGAATAGCAGAAAACACAAATGTCGTTCCTTTGGAAAATGAACAACAGTAGACGCAAATGTCGTTCCTTCAGAAAAAAGGAACAATACAAATCGTGAATGCTGTTCCTTTGGAAAAGGAATAGCAAGAAAAGAACAAATGTCGTTCCTTTGGAAAAGGAACAACAAACAATCAAAATGTCGTTCCTTTGGAAAAATATCAACAAAAACAAAAAGTGTCATTCCTTTGGAAAAGGAACAACAAAAATGCAAGGTAAAAATAACAACAAAATTAAAGCAAAATGAACAGCTGATCCAAAAGGTGTTGTTCCTTTAGAAAATGAACAACAAAATGAAAATGTTGTCCCTTTTGAAAAGGAACAACAAGAACAACAAAATTGCTGCTGCTTCGAAAAGTAGCAGCAAAGTGCTAATACAAAAATGTGTACAGAAAATGAATTAACAAAACAAAGAAATTATGTACAACGTGTAAGAAGAGATGAATCACTTAATGAATCACAGGTGAGGAAGACTTCTCTTCTTCCCCCAAAATTTTCATTTCAGAATCTTTGCGCAATTATTGATTGAAGGATTCCTGAGTAAGTGGTTTGCGATATAGTCGAGCTCGGTGGTTGTTTTCCTTGAAGGAATATCCATGTCCATCAATGGTGGTTAGAGTAAGGGTGCCATTATCATGTACCTTTTTGATTTTGTATGGCCCCAGCCAACGAGTTTAGAGTTTCCCAGGAAAATCCTGAAACCTGGAATCGTACAAAAGTGCCCAGTCTCCTTCACAGAAAACTTTGTTTTTAATGAGAGCATCATGTTGTTTAGCTCGCTGCTGTTGGATCATTTTGAAGTGTAGAGAGGCTGATTTCATCTAGCTCATTGATCTGCTGTAATCAATTAATCTGTGCCTCAGTTAGATCTAAGCCAACTTCTTGTGCTATTCACAATGTTTGGATTTCGAATTCTATGGGAAGATGAGTTGTTTTCCAAACACTAATTGATAAGGTGAGTAGCTGGTGGTGCTTCTCCATGTTGTTTTGTAAGCCCACAGAGCTTCTGGTAGTCTTGCAGCCCAATCACGTCTATGTGACGTAATGGTTTTTGTTAGGATTGCTTCTATTATTTTATTGCTGCTTTCTACTTGACCATTTGCCTGTGGATGGTATGGAGTAGTGATTTTATGTTGGATATGATAGTTTTTGAGTGCTGCAGCTATTTTATTACCAAGATAATGTGGTCCACCATCTATAATTATATCTCTTGGAAGGCCATAGCACACAAATATATGGAACAAGAATTGTATGAAAAAATCCTCTGTAGCTCTCGGCATTGCTTCTACTTCAACCCATTTGGTGACATATTCTGTTGCCACCAAAATATATGATTTTTGGTTCGATCATGGGTTGATTGGTCCAACAAAATTTAGGGCCCATCACTCGAATGGTTCAATAACTAGTTGTGGGTTCAGGGGCATTTCATCAGACTAACCAGGGCATCCTGCTCTCTGGCAACTTTCACAGGCTTGGACGAACTTCTTTGCATCTTTGAAGATTGTGGGCCAATAATACCCTGTTTGCAGCACCTTATGTCCAGTTCTGTGGTCGGCGAAATGTCTGCCACCTTGTCCGTCATGGCAGGCTTTTAAAATGTCAAAGATTTCATCCTCACGGAAGCATCTCCTGATGTGTATATTTGCCCCTGTGTGGAACAGGTAGCCCCCAATCCAAGAAAATCGAGCACTCCGTTGAACAATCTATTTCCGCTCATTGGGGGTTAAATGTTTCGGTAATTTATCTACAACTAAGTAATTGGCAAGTTCAGCATACCAGGGCATTTTAACAGTAATAGCAAACAAATGCTCATCTGTAAATTGATCTTCAACTGCTGCTGCGTCCATTGGCTTTGGCATTCGCGAGAGAAAGTCAGCTACAAGATTTTCTTTTCCAGGTCGATCCTTGATTATAATATCAAATTCCTGCAATAAAATCAGCCATCTACTTATTTTTCCATTTTTGATAGGCTTGTTTGCTAAATATTGTATGGCAGAGTGATCTGTATACAAGATAACAGGATATCCAGTAATGTAATGCTTGAACTTATTGACAGCATGTGTTACAACTAGAAATTATTTTTCAGTAACAATATAATTCAATTCAGCAGAGGATAATTTTTTGCTAATATAATAAATTTCATATGGTTTTTTATCCTCTTCCTGGCCAAGGACTGCTCCAATCGCTGTGTCTGAGACATCTAATGATATTTGAAATGGAAAATCCCAATTTGGTCCTCGAAGGACTGGGGCTGTGGACATAAGTTTCTTCAAATCCTGGAAATCACGTTCACATTTTTCTGTCCAGAGAAAGTCAACATTACCTGTTAGTGCATGTAGAGGTGCAGCAATATGCGAAAAATGTTCCATAAACCTCCTATAATAACCAGAAAATCCAAGAAAACTGTGTACCTCCATTTTAGTGGTAGGAGTAGGAATTAGAAAAATTGTTTGGATTTTTGCTGGGTCTACCTGAATGCCAGCTACTGAGATATAGTGTCCTAGAATAAGTCCTTTAGTCATCATCATATAGCATTTTTCATGGCTTAAACAAAGCCTGGTAGCAATGCAGCGTTGTAGGACTTTTTCTAGTGTGTCCATGCTGGATCAAAATCATCTTCGTACAGTGTAAAGTCATTCATATGTACTTCAAGTCCTTCATTTATTAAGTCTGCAAAAATGCTAAGGATAGCCCTTTCGAATGTGGCAGGAGCATTGCTTAAGCCAAAAGGTAGAACTTTGTAGGCAAATGTTCCCCAAGGACAAGTAAAAGTGGTTTTATCTTAGTCTTCAGGGGCAATCTGGATCTGATTGTATCCACTGAAGGCATCTAGGAAGGAAAAGAATTTCTTTCCTGCCAAAGTGTCTAATACTTGATCAATGAATGGAAGAGGGAAGTGGTCTTTTTGTGTTTCTCTATTTAGATCTCTATAGTCCACACAAATCCTCCACTTCCCATTCTTCTTTGGTACCACCACAAGTGGAGAGACCCATTTACTATTGGAGATAGGGTAGATGAAATTGACATCTAAAAGTTTTTGCAGTTCAGCTTTTACCGCATCTTTTAGATGAGGATTAAGTCTCCTTTGATGCTGGTGAACAAGTCTCACATCTTTTTCTATGTAAATGTGGTGTGTACATAATTGGGGATCAATTCCTTTCATATCAGGGTAGTCCCATGCAAATGCTTCTTTATATATCCTCAATAATTGGATGAGCTTCTTTTCTTGTTCGACGGTGAGGTTGGAATTAATGTTTAAGGTCTTTCTCGGTTCAATTTCCACAATTTTACTATTTGCAATAGAGATAGTAGGTATTGTTTGATCATGTGTATCTTTAAGAGGATCTTCTTCTAATTCGTTATCAAATGCTGCCTCTATCATGTGACATTGTATGTGGGATCTAAGTTCAGCTTGACTAATAAAACTATTAATGACATCATCTTCTGTTTGGTCCTTGAAATCAAGTGCCTCTTGTATAGTTAATGGAGTTCTAATGTTGTCAGTAAGGTATGATACAGGGTGCTTATTAGTTTCCATTATTGTAACGCTTGGCTATGCTGGAGGATATAAAGCTAGGTTCTTGACATTTGCCCCTCTAGTTATGGTCATATTTTCTTATCGACAGCTAATGTAAGAATTGGCAGTTGCAAGCCAAGGCCTGCCTAAAATCAATAGATGTCCATCAAGTCGGTTTTTGGGGTTTATTATCAGGAAGTCAGCTGGTTACTCCCAGGAGTCAACAGATACCATAACATCATGTAGTGTGCCCTCTGGCCTAACCACAGATCGATCAGCCAGTTCTAGTAAAGTAGAGGTGGGTTCTACAGATGTAATGCCTAGCTTTTGGCAAGTATTAGTTGTGAAGATATTGATTGTAGCTCCTAGATCAACTAAGGCATTGGAAAAGGTTTGACCATAAATTTGTACGGTTACTATTGGATTTCTTAGGTCTTCGTATTTAACGGGTGTTTGTTTTCCTGATAATAAGTCAGATAGAGTGCCAACTACTTGGACTCTTAGATTGTTTGTTATATTCCTCGCTTTCTTTATACATAATTCTTTGATAGTCTTTGCATATATCGGGATGTCTTGAATGCCTTGGAGGAATGGGATTTTTATGTACATGTTTTTTAATTGTCCAAGAATTTCAAAATCAGGATATTGTGTAGGTCGAGGTATGATTAATCGTTCTAGGAATGGGGGAGAGGATGTGGTTGCTTGATTATGAACTTGTTCTCTATTCACATCCTCTTCTTGTGACGGTTGTTCTCTAGGTAACTGATTTTCAACGTGAACTATCTTATCTCCCTCGGTTTCAATAATACGCCCAGATCTTAGCTGAAGATCATTACACTCCCTCAGATTGGCTCCTATTTCTGGTGTTTCTACTACTTGGACAGATTGGACTAGTCTATTGTTTGGATTAAGGTTGGGTTGGGCTGGGAGTTGCGGTCTTAGGTTAGACTTGGGTTTTGTTGTAAGGCTGGCAGTGTAGGTTGACGGAGCGGAATGGTTCCTACTGGCTGATGCAACGTGCTTTGCCAGTTTGTCTACCAGGCTTGATTCTATGAAGTAGGAGGGGTCCATTGTGCTGGATATGCATTACTTTGCCAATATGGTGGGGCACAGGGAAAATTTGGCCAATTGGATTGCTTTGCTTGATTCAACCACAGGGTTGATGAAGGAAATGACTATTGTGACCAATTCGGGAAGGGGGGTTGACTTTTCCACATATTATATTGTTGAGCATGATACTCTGGAGGTTGAAAAGAAGCAATCAGATTTGAAAACATACCTAATTGTTGTGGCTGCCATTGACGGTGCTGATTGAGCAGATACACCGATTCTGGCTCTTCTTCTACTTCCTTGTATACTACTTTTAATCCAGGAAGTGAGGGACAACTTTCTGTGGGGTGGTCTTTTGTGCAAATGGCACAAAATTGGACTGCGTCTAATGGGCACTCCTTATCGCTGTGTTTCTTCCTGCATCGGGGACAGAAGATTGCCAAATTTTGTTCTGCCTTGACCTGCTTTTGTTTGGCCTAGATAATATCAAATTGTGTTGTCAGTGTCCCTAATATATTAGTTTTGAAATTTTCTAATAAATTTCCAATTTCTGCACGCGTTATTTCTTCTGCCGAAATTCTATTATGTCTTACAAACCGATCATGTTCTACCAGTTTTAGTCTTGTGCTGCCTCTCTAGCTCCTGATACATAAATCAATAATGTCAGCAAAATTTTTCTGATAAATATCTCCTTTTCTACTAATGTTTAATGTTTCTATCCATTGTTCCTTCATTCGCCTAATTAATGTTGTTTTTAACACATTATCAGGCAAAGGTAGTGATGCATAAGGAGATCTTTGAAGGTTATATTGGAAACGTTCAACATACTCTAATGTTTCATTTGGTCTAGCTACCATCTGGAATATTTCGTCTTTTAATTCTCTAGACCTGCAATAGTCCTGATATTTTTTTAGAAAAGACTATTTCATTTGATCCCAGTTATTTATAACACCACCACCTAATCCCAGAAACCATCTTAAAGCAGCCCCTTTTAATGTAGAGGGAAATAATTTCAGTTTATGGGGGTTGGTGGTGTAGTCATTGTTGAAAATAATACTGAGAGGGGGGGGTGAATCAGTATTATCAGGATAATTATTCTTTTTCAAAACAACTGATATACGCTACTTCAATTTAATAAACCTGCGTATGTACGCAATTATACAGAAGGAAACCCGCGTATACAGAACATGTTTTTACTTTACTTAATCTTTCTGATGATGATTGTTAGTCAGTGATGCAGAATCCAATAACAGTATCCAGAGACAGTAAACCAGAGCAGAAAGACAATCAGACACAAGAACACAAGATATAAGGTGGAAACCCAATGTGGGTGAAAAGCACCTGCTGCAATTCGTCTCTATCTTCCTTTTAAATTAGAAAACTTCTTTTACAATGTACTGGTGCAGTCTTTTTACCAGTACGCAGGCTGCAACCTGCAGAGAGCTACTACTCTCTCTCGTTCTCCAGTTTCTCCTGGAAGGGAGCAACAACCCCCTTTAGCTTTTGCACTAGCCAAGATACTAGTACATAGGTGCTGACCTACAGAAGGCTACAACCTTCACTTTCTTCCAGGGACCACTTTTCATCAATTTTCAAACTGGATCCATGAACATCAAACAATCATCAAGAATCAACCAATCCCCTTTTCACCAACTAGATCTGAAACAAGTAGATACTTTTCTGACAGCTATACACAGAACACTGTACCAGAAACCACACAGCAGAAATAGAACCCAAAACACAGCAGCAATAAGCAGAAACAGCTAGATCACAGCTTAATGCATATACGCATTTTCAACAGTCTGCAACTTGCGTGCATACGCATCTGCGTATGGAACAACCCGCGTATACGCGCTTTTACTTCCCTTAAACTGCGTGTATACGCGTCTTCGCTTTACTGAACCTGCGTACAGATCTATAAAGGACAACACACTCTTCCAGATATTCAATCACTAATTAACCCAGATTATAGATCAGATAAGCGCCACATCAACCAGATCAAAATCATACAGAGATACTATCATTTAGACTTAAAGATTATGACCCATGAATAGACCTTATCCTTCCTTTTGTGCTAAGGTTCCTCCTTCCTCCAGATCCAGATCTGCATCACCATCCAATATATCAGCTCTAGCACTTTTCAGATCTTCAATAATAATCCAGATGGTGATTTGTCACAAGATCTCCTTCCTCTTTTATAGCCCTAGGCCT
>APFE031178596.1:36655-48492 GCA_000404065.3 Pinus taeda | reverse complement strand
ATGTTAAATCTGCATTCCTGAATGGAGTGTTAAAAGAAGAAGTTTATGTTGAACAACCTCCAGGCTATGAAGTTGAAGGCCAAGAGCATAAAGTATGCAAACTGAAGAAGGCTCTTTATGGGCTAAAGCAAGCACCAAGAGCATGGTACAACATGATAGATTCCTATCTACTGGAAAATGAATTTGCAAAGTGTGAGGGAGAACCCACCGTCTACATCAAAGAAAAGGATGGTAAAATACTAATTGTTGTGTTATATGTTGATGATGTTATTTTTATAGGTAATGATGACCATCTCACTGAAAACTTCAAAACAGTCATGAAAGAAGAATTTGAAATGACTGACATGGGTTTGCTGAGATACTGCTTAGAAATAGAAGTAGATCAAAATGAAAATGGAATTTTTATCTCACAAGAAAAATATGTAAATGAAGTGTTGGGCATATTTAACATGCAGGACAGCAAGGCAGCAGTCACTCCCACAGTAATGGGATTAAAACTCAGCAAAGAGGACCGCAGCAAGGATTTTGATCCTAGCTTGTATAAGAGTATAGTTGGCAGCCTTATGTACTTGACTGCAACTAGGTCGGACATTATGCACGCTGTGAGTTTAATCTCCCAATTTATGGAAAGACCGAAAGAGACTCATTGGCAGGCAGCCAAGAGGATTCTAAGGTATGTGAATGGAACGAAGGGGTTTGGTATTTTATACTCCTCTTCCGAAAGTTTAATGTTGACAGGTTACACCGATAGCGATTGGGGTGGAAGTGTAGATGATCGGAAAAGCACATCCGGTTATCTCTTTCACATGGGTTCAGGAGCCATTTCGTGGGCTTCTAAGAAACAGCCTATTGTGGCGTTGTCTACAACAGAGGCAGAATACGTGGCAGCTACAGTAACAGCGTGTCAAACGGTTTGGATGAGAAAGATGCTAAGGAGCCTATGCCAAGAGCAAGCATAAGCAACGGTTATTTTTTGTGACAATAGCTCAACTATTGTCCTGTCGAAGAATTATGTGTTTCACAAACGAACGAAACACATTGATACAAGGTTCCATTACATCAGAGAATTGGTGAACAATGGAGAAATCATTTTACAACATTGCAACACTCAAGAACAGGTTGCGGACATTTTGACCAAGCCTTTGGGATAGAAAAATTTTGAGTTTTTAAGAAAACATCTGGGTATGATTGATAACCCAGCAGTTGAAATTAAAGGGGAGTGTTGAAATCTAATTTCAAACTACCGCGTTATCACTTCAGAAAACTACATGTTTTTTTTTGCGATGCGATGAGATCGCAGATCGCAAATCTCATGCATGCTTGGAGCCTCCGTCTGTTCACTTGATTTCTTCCAATTGCGATGTTGCGATGCGATTTGATCGCAAATCGTAAATCACACCATATGTTAGTGCTCTGTTTTTCCTTCTTCCGCCGAATGCGATTTCGTGATGTGATCAAATCGCAAATCGCAAATCGCAAATTGCATAATTAAATGGTTGAAGTACAGGGCTGCAATATGAAATTGACGTGGAGTAAAAGTTTCATTTTTGACCGCCCTTTTTGTGAGTAAAACAGTAAATGAAATTTACTGTGGGTTGGTAAGTTTTGGTAAAGATTTTAATTTTATAGTTTTTTATTTCACGTGAGTTTTTTGTTTTAGGACACAAGTAAAAACAATATGTAATGTCATTTTTTTATGTTGTTCTGTGTATGTAATGGAAGTGAGAAATACGCACAGCAGTGCAAAGTAAGAAAAAAGGGAGCATGCAGCAGCATGAATGTAATTTTCTTCTGTTTTGTTGAATATGAAACGTAAAACGCAGTAGCGTGTGAATGTAATGAAAGTTTTACACATAACATTGTAACATTTTGCAAACATAGGCAGAGTATTTTTTTTGGAGTCTCAGAGTAATCCTTTTGGAACTCGAACTCAAGTGTTCTTGGTGTAATCCCTTGGTTGAGAGGAAGATTGTTTATTTTGTAACAGTTGTTGTTTTATTGATGAATACAAGTTTTATTGGGCATGTGTGAAACGTTGTTATGCCTAGAAACAATATTTGCTTCCCTGTGCTAAGATCCTAGTGTTCTTGGTGTAATCCCTTGGTTGAGAGGAAGATTGTTTATTTTGTAACAGTTGTTGTTTTATTGATGAATACAAGTTTTATTGGGCATGTGTGAAACTTTGTTATGCCCAGAAACAATATTTGCTTCCCTGTGCTAAGATCCTGTGTAAAAACGGAGTATTACTCTCTGTTCAGTGATTTTGTTTCGGAATTTATCAGAAAATTCCCAACATTCTTCATCCATAAACTTTAAACAAAGCTCAATAGACCAAACAAACAGAATAGGCATGGAATTTATAATTTTAAACTGTACTCTAATACCATACCACTATAAAAAAAAATCCCATGAATAAAGTCAGAAAAATTAATTGCTTTCAGATTGAGAACTTCATTTATACAAATGTAAAATAAGATTGCTTTCATGATAAAAACTTCATTTACACAAATGAAAATAAATTCAAAATAAAACTGTCTGAATAATTTATTAAGAATATAAAAACTAATAACCAATTACTATTTTGTAAACATAATTCGGAAAGATTAGTTAACACCTATGGGATTATAATCCCGAAAAACTAGTTAGCACCTACTGGATTATGTCAAACACTTACAAATAAATATGACAAAATATCTAAATTCATTTACTATGTGCCTTGGGCTTCCATTCTGTTCTTCCTCTTACAATCTCACCGCCATTTTCTTGCAATCGAAGCAAGTGGTTGCATACGTTTAAAGAATGCTCACATGTACACGAATAGCTCGGAGCGGAATTTGGATCTATAGATTCACCACCGTTCTTCTCTAGGCTTGTGAGTGCCTGAAGTACATCGGATTGTTCACATTCTCTTCTGTACTCCAAAGTCATTTTTGCTAGCTGTTGGGTCTCCAAAATAGAGTCTGGTACACTCTGTAATTGAAACACATAAAAACCATAATGTACATCAGCCTTTAGTGGTATTGAGTGTTCCACATACTTGAAAAAATCCATAGCATCGAAATATTATACAGAGATTTCACTACCTCCATAATCCAGCCAATGTACTTAACGTTGTTGACATGCCTGTTTGGATCCAAATCAGTCCATTTTGGCTGCAGACAAATTTAGCCATTCATCAGTCACTGCATGTTTACGTAATACCCGAACACAATTATCTGGATGAGTGCAACCATTATCCTTACTTTTAAATCTGAATAGTTGTAGTCAGCAGTGTCATCATCCAGCTTGTCTATCTTTTCATAGTGACTCTGGTCAATCACTGGGCTAATCAATGGGCTTTCCAGATAATGTGGAGATATCTCCTCTTTTACCTCTTCAGGAAATTTGGATAATCTTCTGGTCTTTCTGTTCATCATAACCCAGGTGCTGCCCAAAGAAAGAAAAATGAACCGAATGTTATCAAAATTGAAATAGAATCTTCACACGGTATGCGCAAACTAGGCTAAAACTGTTCAGCGCTTGTTCAAAGAAACTGTCATAACTTTTACTGGTTTGTGTTTATCGAAGTTTGGCCTCCATTCAGATTGATATGAATTTCGATGAATTTAATTTGATGGTAGATTTTGAAATATCGCTAAAATGCGAAGGAGAAGAGTAAAGTGAAAGTTGTTTGAGGGGCAGTAAAGTTAAAATTCTTGTGGGTTATTCAAAATATTTTCAAATCTGCGATGAATATCAAGATAGCCAATTCGATTAATAAATGATTATTCGCTAGACCAACAAGGGGTAAGCATTGAATATTTTCCAAACCGGTTTTGATACATCAATATTTGAATAGAAGTTTTTGGGAGTAGAGTTATTCATAAATTTGTCTTCGTGATCCATTACATAAATTTTTTAAATTGAGACAAATTTCAACTAACTAATGTGATTTGAGACAAATTTCAACTAACTAAGGTGATTTATGATTAGAATGTCTGTAATCAAATTATAATAAAAAACCAGTCCACCCGATCTATTTGCTTGGCCAGAGAGGATTTAAATGTGTAAACATTAAGAAGCAATTTGTTTCACGGAATACAATAGCTAAAGCGTACCTGGTAGCCTTTGCAAGTATGTAGCCAGTTTTGTAGTCACGAACAAGCCAATCACGCCTTACACTATTCTTCCCCGCTCTAGTTATCCAAGTACCAATTTCCACTATATCGCCGCTGTAAAGCATCCTCAAATTATTAGGATCAAAGATCGTGACTAAAATCAAATAGAAAGTACCAAGGGGGCATTAATTTTATACGATTCGATACAGACAAAGACAGGAGAGTGGAACTGAATACCAAGAAGAATAACGCTCAACATGAACTTGCATGCGAGTAACCACCCAAATGAGATTGAGACGTCTCATCTCGTGGGTATTGCCAAATCCATCCCCATTAAGTCCGATAACACGAACATGGCTCTGAGCAGTTTCCTGCATACAATGAGAATGATAAACGAGCCGCTGCAAAGCATCATTATTCTTTATTTGAAGGCTAATGGGACGAATTTGTTATTAGGTAACTAGGTACAAAACAGAATTTGGAAATTAGAGAAAAGGAGAAAAACTCGTACTAAAAACTCTTTCCCAAAAGAGAAACAGATGTTACTTTTGGAAAGGGAATTGAAGTTTAAATGGTGGACAAGTAAGTAGATATGATTAGAACTCTTAACTTAGTGATTTTGATTAAATCTAAAGTAGAAGAGGTCCATAATAAAGTAGAATAGCTTCTATTATGGAAGTAAGAAAATCAAACACTAACAACCACCCATAAAGAAGAAAGAAAATCAAATACTAACAACCACCACATAAATGCGTCATAAAAGTAGCCAAGGAACCAAAATAAATGTTTTGAACATAACAAACCACCATAGACCATCAAATGAACAATAAAACTTATCAACTCCATCAAAGATCCATGTAGAAATCCAAATGACAAATTTCAAACTTCTTAAGCAAAGAAATTCTCTCAAATGAGCCCCACTGAAAATGTTATGTTAGGTACTCCTGTACATTCAACAAAAAAAATCATAAAATCATTGTACTTATGAATTCCAATACGTCCTTCTACATAATGTTGAACTAGGTGGTCATAGATGGTTGCAATAGATGATGGTAATAGATGTTACAAATAACAACAAAGTATGGAGGTGCTTATTAAACCGTGCATAAAACATTCCAAAGTGGCTACCTCTAAGTCTTGCAAAACATGACTATTCATGGAGATAAATGTCATGTGATACTCTAAGAATGTTTAAAGTAGTGCTACAAAACATTATTCAAGGTGCAAAAAATTAAGTACCAAAAATAAAGGCCATCATGGACAACAATCCTAGATATGGGTGTTTGCAAACAAGGCCATTATAGGTATCTATGTACATGTCAAGAATCAATCTTCTTAATTTAATCTAGAAAAAAAAATATTTGTTTTAAAAAGCATAAGTATAGCATGCCACCAACTATTAGAAAGAGAATGAAATGATTTTCTCAACCTCTCTAACAATGCAAAAAATTGAAACTTCATAGCAAAAATAGTGTACATAACCTCCAAAATACAATAAATTAGCAAAGAACAATACCAATGAGCCCCCAATATAGATTCAAAGAAATTAAATCCTTGGTCTCATAATTTATACACAACCAATTAATCAATCCAACAAGCTCTTAAGAGCCAAACACTGAAGTCACAAACCTCAACTTGCACAAAATGAACAAAGGCTAAGTTAAAACAAACCAAAGAGACACAAATCCTTCCACATGTGTTATTAGAAAGAGATAAATACACAATAAACAAAAAAGAAGAATAATACATAGACACCATATCTTAACTTTGGAAACTCTTAGGGAAAACTAGCTCCAAATTATAGATCCACTATTTTGTGCCCAATGGCTATTAATAATAGAATGATGGTGATTTTAAATAGGCTACATTTCATTAGAATACCATAGACAAAACTATGGGCTACCAAAACTACCCAAGCATAAACCACCAATGGTGAATTCAAGTTTACTTGAATAACCCTAACAATCTCATTCTTAAACATTTTGGGAATATTATAATGCTCCAATTAACTTTGTTGAATTCCATATAAAAAAGTCACATATAATGAAATATATATGTAATCAACCCTTGTGTCCACTATTTTTCTAGGATATTTTTTCTCATACATGGTTCTTCAACCATCTCACACCTTGAAATTTCACATTTCCCAACTTAAGCTAGCACACAAGTACACATTCCACCCTTGTGCCTATTTAAGTGATCAATTACACAACTTGATTATACATAAGTTCATGCATCTCTATGCTTGAATAATAGGTCTTATAACAAACCAACCTCAAGATAACATAAAAATAAACATGTCACTCTTGAACCTATTCAAATGGTTCATTCTACAACTTACATATATGTCTAACAACAAGTCTTACAAAAATGACTTGAGGAATACAATCTACCTATAACTGAGATTTACATCTTGAACCAACCTTTAGTCTTACTCTTTTTTCCACACTACTATGCCTCTTTCATATAGATCAAATAAAATCATGTGCTAACTGGTTACAAAAAATTGGGAAATAGATACATGATAAATATATAACAATAATATTATATAGATTAAATAAATTACCAAGATAAAACCACAAGTTACAAAATAACTTAACTTTATCACCAAGTCACCCAAACACAACAAAGCAGCAACATAACTAAATCTCAAAATTACACTATAGCCTTTTTGTTATTTAAAATCACTGTAGTTAATAAGAACCTGTTTTCCCAGCCACAGGGTTTTAAATCCCAGAGATCACAAAGCAGTGAACTTCAAAAAATTAGTGTCAAAGTTTAACATTGTAACATCGTAAGTTTGAGTAAATATTAAATACTATGTGGTATGCACTAAGTTAATGATTATGAATTATTTTTTTATTTTGTTAATAGAGTATAATTTTAGTTTACTTTATTTTATTTTTTTCATTCAATAAACAAAATTTATAAACTATAAATCAATCATTAATCTAAATTTAGTGCATAGTGTTAATATTGGTTAACAAAATCTCTATTTACTGATTCATGGTAAAGATTCCATCCTCGAACACCCAGTGAACATAAACCATCTTCAGGGCTTCTGGCGCTAGTAGCTGT
The DNA here is from genome assembly GCA_000404065.3 of Pinus taeda. Classification (NCBI taxonomy): domain Eukaryota; kingdom Viridiplantae; phylum Streptophyta; class Pinopsida; order Pinales; family Pinaceae; genus Pinus; species Pinus taeda. The sequence goes on along the minus strand of APFE031178596.1, from coordinate 41,317 downwards.
CGTCAAATACTGTGAACTATTACTTAATTTGCCAAGGATTCATGCGAAGACTAACTGCGGAACCCTTGGTCGTGCTCTGTGAACCAGAACCAAGCTCTTTTCCATCCCAAGCGGCCGATGGATAGATTACCTGTGGAGAGTGCCTCAAATCTGCTGATCAAGGCCTTCAACACTGTGGTTGCAACCTAGAAAAGCATCCTGCTAGGTCGACCAAGACTTTGTACAACTCTAGATAAAATACTACTTTTATATCATCTAAAAATTTAGATATATAAATTTGATAGTAAATATGCTGATTGAACTTGGATAATCCAAATTTCATTTAACAAAAATTTAGATAATTTACACTATGAAATGAAATATAATTTATTAGGAAATATCAGAACTAACCTATCAATATGATAATTTAATCACAAAAGTTGAAATAACATTCAACAAACAAATAAATGGTTATATAAATTTATAAGTAAACAGCCACTGAAAAATAATTCCTTGGAAAATATCAACACCCACATATTCATAATATGATGATTTAGCAATATTGAAATAGATCTCTGCAAAAAAGTTGAAATCTCATTCAACAAACAAATAGATGGTTATATAAATTTATAACTAAACATTGAGTGAAAAACAATTCATTGGAAAATATCAACACTCGCATATTCATAATATGATGATTTAGCAATATTGAAATAGATCTATGCACCTGAAGATGATTCATGAGACTCTCAATCGATTCATTCATGTCTGCTCCCACCTCGTAGGACCTGATAACAAAATGCTGCCTACAAACTGAGTTCCCTTGCACAAGCCTCCCCAACATGAATACATCTCCTGCCAAGCTCACACCATTATTACTATTGGCTATGTCATTATCTTGCTGTTTAGACCCATTCATAATACCAGGGGCTCCTTCATCACTGGCAGTCACTTTCAATGTCTTGCTTCTTCCACACAGAGATTTCGATACATAACTTCTCAAATCTAGACGCCTTGAAGATCCAAACGATGTTGGCTTACCACAAAATTTAGAGGCTAATATTACATTAGTTCTATGAATACACTCGATGGTAACAGAACCAGATGCTTTGCACAAATTCGGATAAGCCCTTACCTCCATTGCACCCACTCTCAGAGATAGAATCTATTGACTGCGCATTCTAGTGCAATGGACAACGATGAAGACCTGTAGAATATACCGAATATCGAGACTAGTCTTTGCAGTTTTTTATAATATTTTTTATATATAAATGTGATAAAGATGGGTTAGAATTACAAATTGAATAAATAATTGTTCATATGTTTAAATATTTTAAAATGTTAAATTTACATATATTCGAAAACTTATTTTAAAAAACCAAAAATTCAAATTTAATTAAAAAAAATTCTAATAATTTCTATAAACAAAAATCATTAAAACTTATACTCTTCTTCAAGGTCATGGGCATTTACACAACAATCAAGATACATATAAGAAGCATTCACGACAATCAATAATAACAACTCCACACCAAACCAGCACTATTTTTGTCATTTTTCTGTATAGAAAAATGAAAATGGAAGGTGTTGGAAGTTGTTAAATCCTTATTAAATGTTTAGTGGGTTGTTTTCTGCTGGAAAAGCATAATATACTGAGTATAGACTATCCAGATTCATTGCAATATATAATGATAAAATATTGTGCACGACTGTAAGAAAACGTCTGTATATATACCAGTATAACTGTATCTCAGCCTTTAAACTTATTCCGCGGTAAATGAATACAGATGCAACACTGTTTATAATATATATAGTATATAATATAACATTAGTTAGCCTAACCTTCATTCAGGTTAGTGTTATTAACGCTTTATTAAAACATTTTTTTTAGAGTCCATTCTTTTTAAAGGTAAAACCAAATATTTTTAAAAATATTTTTTAAAATTCAATATTAAAACTTCGTATTAAAAATAAAAAAATCTTTTAAAAAATAAATGTATCTATTTTGAGTTCCTTTCGTAATTAGGTGGTAAAAAAGTCAATTTTTGAATTTAAAATATTAGATTGAAATAAATAAATTAATACATATTTTAATATTAACATATATTTATATATTAAAGGTAATTGATATAAAAATAAAAAATTATACCTAACTTTTATATTAAAAATGGTAAGGAACTATTTTTATATCATAATTGATTTTGCATATATAATTAAAATGTGTAATAAAATATTTTAGATGTTGTTGTTGTTATTATTATTATCATCATCATCATCATTATCATCATCATTATCATCATTATCATCATCATTATCATTTACTTTATCTTAAATGAGAAAGGAAGCTAAAAATATCATCATCATCATCATCATCATCATCATCATCATCATCATCATCATCATCATCATCATCATTTACTTTATCTTAAATGTGAAAGGAAGCTAAAAAAACATATTTTTTTATAAGAAAATATGGTATACATTTAGTCTAACTTATAGATGAAAAAACAAAATCACTAAAAATTGATAATACAAAGAAAGATTGTATTTTTGTTGTTGTTTAAAATACAGTTTCCAATATATGAATGGATTCAACACGTGAAAAACTCTTGGGGCACTGGTATTTTATATATTAAACAACTTAAAGTCAAGTTTTTAAAAATCTCTAACAAATTCTAGTTAAAATTAAGTAGAAAAAATGCTCTAAAAATTCGATTTCATCAATTAGTTAGACTATGTATATTCCATACATATAATCTTTCAATAAAAATAAAATTTTAACACAATTTAAACTATAACTTTTTATATTTTTATTAATATTTTCTAAAATATTTTTTGAAATTCATATTAATAATTCAAAACAAGCATCTTCATCCTATGGGAAAATAAGAATAATTTATTATTAAAATAGTCACTATTTAGTAGTGGGAAAAAGATGCTTCAATTTAGTAAGAAATCTCTCTTAATATATAATGTTGATATTGAAATATTTATTTAATATACATATTGAAATAATTATCAATAAAATAAGGAGTTGCACTTAGATTTCAATTAGGATTGATATGAATAGGGTTTGCAAATTTGAAATTCCAAGTTCATATGGAATTGAAATTGATCTCTTTTTTTTTTCCAAGAAAAAAAACGAACTTTTTATTGCTATAAAAAGTTGCATATACATTCTACAACTTCTATTGTTGTTTTAACTGTATGAGCCTACATAGTTTGTTCAAAATCTGAGCTTTTCCTCTTCGTGGGAAGAGATCAGCTCCCAAAAAATAACTGTCATGGTTCTTTCGAGTCTATCCTTTTTTCTTTTTCCGGGCTTCCTTTGTCATGGAAAAAACGCCCTCATACAAAAAAGATACATATACATCACAACAAAGAGCCTGTTACATGTTCCTATTTCACGTGTGTTCAACAAAAACCATAAAAACAAAATAGAGTTTGTTGATCCGCCATGTTTCCTGTTATGCCTTTTGAGCATATGGTGGCTGGTTTGAAACATGGTTCTCCCCGTTGTTTTCTTCCACTATTCTCCACTATTCTCCAGCTGCCCAGAACTTGTTCAATACCGTCTTTAGAAAGTTTGTCTGCCATATCATTTCGTTCCATGTATATATGATGAATGGAAAAAGAGTTAAAAGATAATTTCAGGTGCTAAATTTCTTCTAGGAGAGGCTGCAAAACATAATTATGACAGCTGCTATGACCATTTATCCATTTGATTACATTTAAAGAGTCTCGATAAATCTAAACTGTGGGTGTTATTGTGAATCAGCCAGCATAAAAGAAGCTTGAGGGCAGATAGTTCTGCATAGTTATTTGATCCATTTCCCAATCCTATGGAAGCTTTTAGAGTGTGGCTATTGTTTAAATGGATAAGGATGCCTACGCCAGCTTTATTATTATGAGAGGCTCCATCAAAGTAAGCCCAGGGCACTCCTTCCTTAATTTGCTCCTCTTCTACCTTCTGGGGTTCCTTCTCTTCCTCATGTTCTGGGATATTTGTATATATAGATAAACATTGTACAGCAATTAATTCTGCCTATGTTTCTTTCTCCTGAAAGATATTTCTATTTCTAGCAATCCAAATGCCCCAGCAGATGATTGGCGACAAATTTCTTAATTTCCTTACTGAGATTTGGTTCCACCATTTTTGCCAAACTTCAGCTAAAGGAGACCCTTCCCATGAAATAGACAATTGAATATTCTTGGCCACCTCCGACCATACATTTTTGACTATGGGACAGCCAATGAATAGATGATCCCTAGTTTCTGAGTCATTTTTGCATAGAGGACACCTTCCAAGTCCTTGTTTAAATCTAGCTTGGAGAGTGTCCCATGTCGGGGCTTTCCTTTCAGGATACACCAGAAAAACAATTTTGCTTTAGATGGACATTTAAGATTCCATACTTTAGATGGACATTTAAGATTCCATATCGATCTCGCCTGCCAATCCGGGTCTTCCCAGCCTTTTTTGGACATGAAAAACTTATATCCAAATTTTGGAGAATAACTTCCAGAGTTAGCATAAGCCCAAATCAGCTGGTCAGGTCTCTCCTTGAATCTTACATTTGATCTGGAAAGTTCTTGCTTGAAGATCTCCCACTCATTCCACCGCCGAGGATGAATATCCAATTCTTCTCGTGTCTTCCATGCTTGACCCCGAATTGAAATTGATCT
>APFE031178596.1:3044-35507 GCA_000404065.3 Pinus taeda | reverse complement strand
ATATTAAAAAAAATATTATTCTATGTAAATTAACAACACTACTCAAGTATACTCCCAAAGCTAACTTAACCCTTATTTGTCTTTCCCTTATTGTCAAGCTTGACATAAAGAGATAACATTATGTTAGTGGAGGCAACATAGAATTTTTTTTTTTTAACTAGGTTTTATCCTTCAATTTTTTATTTATTTACAAAACTCTTTGAATTCCTAATATTGAAATTGAACGAACTTCAAATTTGATCAATTTTGTTCACAGTGACTTAGGTTTATAACATACTACTCTAACTAATTGGATAAATGGATATTTTAGGCATTTCTCCTCTCCATTTTTACCCAAAATTGAATATAAAAAAAATTTAAGAATCATAAGTTTAATTTTTTTGATGTACAAAATACAAGTTTCGGGAGGTTTTCTAAAACTATTCAATTTATCTATGCATTCAAAAGTACATTTTAAACAAGAAGAAATCACATTGTTGTTATAAATTGTATAAAATCATTTAGTCCATCAGTTAGATTGTTGTGATTATTTTTTGTAGTGACTCTCAAAAAATAAACAGGGACGGGAGATATTTATGTTAGTTATATTGTGAAGTAACAAATTTTCTTTATCAATATCGATTTCTTCTTATCTTTCACCACTTTTTAGTTTCTTTGGTAAAAATTATGGTTTTCAACCATCAAAATGATAATGAAATTAGATGTAGAAGAGTTATGAAATATTGTTTGAACTTGAGTCAAATTTTAGGAACAATTGTTATGAATGTGTGAGCTAATATTAAGATACGTATTATTAGAATTTTTGGGTATATTTAATCATATATTATCAAGTCATTTAATTAAATAAATTATTGTTAGATAGTTGCAAATATATAATATTATATTGTGGTAATATCATGAGTGTTTAATTGTTATGGCAATGTTTAATTTCTTCTTTTATCTCTAAAAAAACACTTTTATAATATGATAATGGTATGATAAATTCAGTTCAATGTACATCACAACAATATTTTCCATTGAAATAGGAAATTCAGAAATGACCTTGATAGTTATTCTATCTTGTTCTCAATTGATAAGTCCATATTAATGTATTGATACACAAATAAATGACCAAAGGCATAATGGGAAGGTTTTTTGAATGTGAGAAATCATGTGTGCATTCTTATTCTCTACAAACCATATTGAATCGAACTTCTTCCTTTTTTTAGTATCTAGTCAAACTTCTTCCTTTTTTTAGTATCTCATGGCACACTTAACTTGACACTAGATGGGGTCCCTACATCCTTCTCAATCTCCTCCGTGTCCACTTTAGATGGAAACACCAACTATGTTTATAATATATTTAGGACATAATGTTTAATGGACATATTTATTTCCACATTGCATATGGATGGTACAAAACAATAACTGTTGGGTAGCATAGGGTCCGTAACAGTTTTGGGGCTCAAAGGCCACAATTTTGGGAAAGGTATCGTAAAGGATTCTGCGAAGTGCGCAGAGCGCGAATTGTAAATGAGTCAAGTCAAAGGGTTGTCCACCCAAGAAATAATACAAAATAATAGGAAGTAAGTCGGCTTAACCATGGTCCACGGATCATGGGAATGTATAAATAGAGCAAGGCTCTAGGTGTAGAAAGTAGGCTTTGGGGATGTACTTTTGGATCTAGAATGTAATGGCTTTTTGAGGAACGAAGTCTTGAAGCATCTGTAAGTCCGAGTCAAAGGTGTTGGTCAGTAGATAGAGGCTCTGCAACTTTGTGCACAGAGGCCTAGTAGATTCCACAGCTATGTGCGCAGACCCCTGCAACTGAGAGCGCAGGGTGGATCTAGATGTATTGCTGAAGGAATTGAATAAAGATAAGTTGATTATGAAATTCTATGTTAAATCTGAATTATTGTGGATCTTGCTAATTTATGGTTAATATAACTTTTTGATCTATGGGTTACTTATATGCATGGGTTAGATATGTATATAACTAGATCAAAGAAGAAAATTAATATAGCAAAGATTAGAACGAATTCTCATGAGCTCCATAGTAAAATAGGTTGTTGGGGAGTGCCTAAAACGCCATGGATGGAAAGGATATGTCATATATGTGAGAATAGGAACATCGAGGATGAAAACCACTTCCTCTTAGAGTCCCCAACGTACAACCACATTAGATCTCAGTTTCACAATCTTTGTTACAATATTGACCTTCCTAGCCTTTTACGATGTCAAAATTATAGTGAGCTTGAGAGGCTTCTCTCCAAGCTTTTTGAGCATAGAAATAAAATCTTAAATCAAAATAAATAATTTGTTTTTTAGGTCCGATAAACCAATATTTGGTCTAGATGGACATTAATCATCATCATCATCATCAAAATATAACTAAAATATATATTTTTTTAAATTTTAGGTGAAATCTTATTCAATTACATATCATTTTCATATTTTAATATGAAAACATATATTTAAGTTTTTTATTACTATTATTTTATTTATATAATTTTTTTAATTTGAAGCAGAAAGTAAAATTTGTTTGGTTCCAACCATATTAATTTCATATTAAACCCAAAAAAAATTATACATCTTTTATCTCATAATTATTTTTTCTGAAATCCTTCTGTATTATTTCCGAATAACTTCATTTCCAAATCCATCCCATTTACATAAACAATATATATAAAAGACACAAAAGACACATTCAAAATGAGACTCAACGTCAACCTTACATGTAAATCAACGCTCTCTTTGATAATATCTCTTACGTAAAAATCAAAGGTACTTAAAGTTTGTTAAATCCTTATTTAAATGTTTAGTTTAGGGTTGTCATAGGGTCCTAGAAGACTCCACACAATTCAAGGCAATGGACAAAAACAAAATATATATCGGGTCACAACAATAAGCTTTGTATAGATTAGTTAAGTTGCATTTTATATTATTCTACGACAAATTACAATTTAAGAAGACATTTATTAAAGAAATTAGGATCATCCCGCTTTAGGATAGGGACTGATCCTCTCTATCCGCAAGGTATTCCTGTAATTAGTATTAATAAATAGATTTTTTATAATAGTTAGTATATGTAGCTACATTATATATAAAAGAATGTTTTATTTTAAAGAAAAAATTGAGTGGTTAAGGTTTTTTTAATAGGTGAGAATTTTATAAAATATATGATTCATAAATTTAATGTATCTTAATGCATGTGATTAAGATAAATAATATTAATTAACAAAAATAGTATAATATAATTAAATTAAAATAAAGAATAAAATGAAAACAAAACCCTAAATATTATTACCTATAAATTACATTTACTATAATTAAAATTACGTTTACTACAATTAAAATGATTGAATAATTTTATCTCACATATTGTTATATTTTTATTTAAAGTAAATTAGGTAAATATTTTGGATCAGATATTTTAATATATATAGAAAAATAAACATCTATTAGTAAATTAAACTTGTTATCTATCATTCAAATATCTTGATTTAAATCTTTCAAAGAATAATACATATATGGATGTGAAACTAAACAAAGTAACATTAGAATTACTTATTAAGTCAAAGTGTTTAAATCATTCTATACAAAACTAAAAAAATAATAAATAAAATGCCATATACCATAATTGCATAAATGAGTTATATAGTTCAAGAATCTAGTTTATACAACTAGATTCTTGAATTTTAAGCATTTTTTAGCATTAATAATATAAATTCAACTCAAATATCATATTTCAAACCTAGAAGCAATTCATGGATGATTTTGGAAAAATAGATACCCCTATGATCTAGCACATAAGCCAAATATAATTCATGTTGTGCACCAAAACCCCTTACCTAAGGGAAAATAGTTCATTTTATACACCATAACTCCATTACCAATATGTTTGGACACTCATGACGAGTGTAAATAAAAGACATAATACATAGTTTAAACTTCCTGTTATTTTTTGAAGCAAAATCTCATGTTATACTTTCCATTGATAATTTCACTATTAGTAATAACCCATTAAATAAAAGACATAATACATAGTTTTAAACTTGGTGTTATTTTTTGAAACAAAATCTAATGTTATACATTCCATTGATAAATTCACTATAAGTAATAATGCATAAAATTAGAAGACATAAAACATAGTTTTAAACTTGGTGTTATTTTTGAAGAAAAATTTAGTGTTATGCTTTCTATTGATAATTTCACTATTAGTAATAACCCATTAAATAAAAGACACAATACATATTTTAAACTTGGTGTTATTTTTTGAAACAAAATCTAATGTTATACTTTCCATTGATAAATTCACTATTAGTAATAACCCATCAAATAATGTAGATCTTTTATCAAATACAAGTTACAAATATAAATGTGAGAAAAAGGGTTAGATATGTAACTCAATCACCCACTTAATAATTACTAATAATTAAATTAAAAGTTTAGTAAACCTATTCTAAAATAAGCGTTCCTATGAGAGTAGTTGTAGTTGTTGTTGTTGTTGTTGTTGTTGTTATAAAAAATTAATATAATTGAACTTTATTTGGAAAGTAATTTAGATCATAACTATTATTATTATTATAATAAAAAATTAATATAATTGAACTTTATATAATTTAGTTTTTACTGTGTCCAAAGCATGTGTTTGGAAAATAATTTAGGTTTTACTGTGAATGCATGTTATAAGCAAAATCTAACATAAAGTAACTCTTACAATATATAGATACTAAAACAACAATTTCTATTCAAGGACTATATGTATTAAGACATGGTTTATTGAATAATCTAAGTTCAGTAATTTGTTTATTAATATATTTATTTATGTAAAGATAAAAAAAAAAAACAATACTTAGAAGTTAGAGTAATCCAAAATCAATAGGTTTTTTTATATTTGTTAAATTTTGAACAATATATTATTTTATATATTAAATTTTGAATAATATGTTAAAATACAATCTAACCAAAACTTAAATAATATTTTTGTTCTAATTTCTTAAGACATAAGAGACTTTACTTTTATTAAGATAAGCATCTAATCTACATACCCATATTTATAACAAAAATAATACCATAAATAATGACTTCCATTATACACCTATATACATATCTAACCCATGCATATATGTATCCCTCATAGTTCAAACCCATATTATATATAAAAGACACACTTAATGACTCATGTAATTGGAAAATATACCTAATTAACATGAATAATGTATGCAATCTATGCAACTACTCAATCATATAACCATGCACATGGCCTAAATTTTTAACCTATGCATTCATGAGTGTAAATAAAAGACAATACATAGTTTTAAACTTGGTGCTATTTTTTGAAGCAAAATCTAAAGTTAAACTTTTCATTGATAATTTCTCTATTAGTAATAACCCTTCAAATGTTAGATATGAAACTCGACCACCCATCTAATAATTACTAATAATTAAATTAAAAATTTAGAAAACCTATTCCAAAATAAGCATGCCTATGGTGAGAACACTATGGATCAATACCATGACTTATCAATACTACACTCCAAAAGATCAATACTATGACTTATTAATACTATACTTTAAAAAAACTAGAATAATAAAAATATTTATATATAATTTTATTTTAATTTATCTTTTATAACATTTTTTCAATTAAAATTGAAAAAACTAAATACAAAATATCATTTCATAACATAGTTAATATATATAATTTATTTTTTATCAAGTTTAAATATGATGAAAAATATGATATATCTCATTTTATTTTATTTTAACTATTAAGATTATTTTTTTAAAATTATGATATTTATGTACTATTCATTCTATGATAGTAAAAATATTTAAGAAAAGGAAAGTATTGCATGAACTTATATTTTATTTTAATTTAACTTTATAACATTTTTTCAAGTTTAAATATGATAAAAAAATATGACATCTCAATTTTTATTTAATTATTAAGTTTATCTTTAAGAATTATGATGTTTATGTACTATTCATTCTATGATAGTAAAAATATTTAAGAAAAAGAAAGTATTGCATGAACTGATAAAACCAAGGTTTTGACCATTTTCAAATGTTTATATTAATATCTTATTTTAAAACATAATCTAGTAAATAAAAGTTGTAAATATCATAGAGCATAAAATGAAACATCAAATCAAAATAATAATAATAAGACAATCTAAGTTAATTATAAATAATAACATATCACTTTAAAATAAATTTAAGTAATAATAATTAATATTAATAACTATAAAAACTTCATACTCCTTCAACGGTAAGTTAGGGAAATCAAATAAGTTAAGTTAAATTAGAGAAATCAAATAAGTTTCAAAATGGATTTTCCATATTGAAAAAATGTCAATCTAAATGATTTGTTATTAATCGTGAGGTCTCTACCTCACCTTCATTTTTAAATTTGATATAATAACTGAACCCAATTTATATTTGAAAGTGTAATTCACTTTTTGATTTTGGTATAACAATGCCGATATTTGGTTTTGCTAAAACAATAATCATATGTCCATAGAAACCGGTGTGACAACCGAGTTACCTACATAAATTACTTAATCTCCTCTTCCAACAACAAAAAAATATAAATATCTAACAAAATTTTCTCTCGATAAATTTGACAAATGAAAAATTAAAAGAATTTTTTTGTAGTAAATGCTTTCTTGACATTAAAATATATATATTGATGGAGTTTATAAAATGCGCAACAATTTTAAGAAGGAATACCTAAAACAAATGAACCACATGCTTTCACCATTGTATTTTTGATCAAATTTAATAAAATTGCTCAGCAGATAGGATATTCTGTAAGTCGATGGCATAGTCTAACAATAAGTATAGAAATAAAAAAAGGTAAATATCTAATGAATTTTTCTGTCTATATTTCACAAATGAAAAATTCAATGAATGCTTTTGTAAATGCTTTCTTGACATGAAAATATATGTATTGATGGAGTTTAGAAAATAAGCGGCTAGTTTATGAAGGAATGCCTAAAAAGACATGAACGAAATGATTTTGAGTTTGCCAAAATAAGCATTCAACAAAATTGTCCGTGGATACATCTTCCGCAATCTGCCCAAATACAATTTGTGAACATCTGGATTGGAATTGAAATTTCTCATGTATTCTTTGGTCCTACCCACTATGCGGTGTTGGAAGACCAACCATGTTCTCTGAGCAAGGTAATTTGTGAACATCTGTATTTGAATTGAAATTTCTCATGTATTCTTTGCTCCTATCCACCGTGCAATGTTGAAAGACCAACCATGATCTCTGAGTATGGTAATCTGTGAACATCTAGATTGTAATTAGAATTTCTCATGTATTTTTTGGTCCTATCCACTGTGGAGTGTTGAAAGACCAACCATGTTCTCTGAGCAGGGTCCATCCCACCATGGGCTGTTATGGGATCCATTGATCCGTCTCTCTAGACTTTGATTTAAGCTAACAGGGGTGCACCAGAATAGGACAGTTGTGGAATATGGTCGCGATCCATAATGAACTTTTGTCATGAGAGCCATTAGATCCATGCCCTACTAACCAAGGTTGGATTTGTTGCCACCTGGTCAAAGCAATTCAAATCAACAGCTTAAAAGAATATAATCATCTAGCATGAAATCGAACGGTCCAACAAAGGACACGAGGGTAGCAAAGAAGTTATTTTCACATAAGAATGCCTTACGACATAATAAAATTTTGGATGACATAAATCATATTTTTTGGGTGGAGAAGGACTTTGAATTTTCTTGGGTAAGGTTTAGATCTGAAAGGGTCAAATGGCATGATATGTATTAATAGACAACTCTTGAAAATTCCACAAAATCAAAGCTATCACATCTGGTCAAGTTTCCAACGTCCCGGCACATGATTCCGCTCTCAGTTCATAGTTCCATCGTGGCATTATTCCATTGCACTCCGCCTCCGCCACCCCTCCTGTCACACCCCCAATTCTTTTTTCGTTAAATTGGTCGGGTGGAGCACTCCCTAAGTAACCAACATCTTTCATTGTTAACTTACTTTACGAACTAAGCCTTAACATTCATCATTAAACATGAATAACATATTAATGTGCGGAATCCATTAATATTAAAATGTCATAGAACAGCAAGATAACAACATCACATGTAAAATAATATTTTTATTATATGAGAGAATTTTTACAATGACCAGGAGTATAACTCAACTGGCGTTACACGCAAGTCGAGCGCCCACCCATGCAAGACCGAACGGTGGTCTCACCACAACTCAACCAAATATACAACACAAGTCTCCTTTGCCAAGTCGGGCGGGCATGCCCGTGCACAACCCACTGCCCAACTCACAACTCAAAACTCATCCAAGTCATTTGGCGTGCGGACACCTTAGAACACCCACCACCCGTGCCTCAACCGTGTGTGAAAATCTGATGTAGACCGCCTTACGAGTAGGCGCATAGCCCGCACCTTCACTGCGGCTCTAACTCCATACTTCAAACTCCTTGTTCGATTGAAGACCGAGCGTTTGATGCTAAAATGCCAAGTTCCATTGCATTATTTATATGCCATCATGCGTGGAGGTCGCGCCCTTGGCTAACCCTCCATTCACTCCACCAACCGCGCGTTCATCAAACATTTGAACACCTTTGTTAGGTCAGCCCGCCCATGGCGTGAGACCACCCCACAATTCTCCTTCATGTTCACCTAACGCTTCCTCGGTCGGCTTGTGGACGAGCTCTCCCAACTCGCCGCTATAACTATGGAGCACCAACTCATCCTCATAACAATATGTTATGCCCTTGGTCACTCCTCGCAGTTTTTCATGCCTTAGTCAAACCACACGGTGGGTGGAGGGCGCGCCCGGTCGCCTGTCAACTGCAGGGCGTTACATTCTTCCCCACTCGAAATCATTGTCGCCCTCGAAAATCCCGATTGCCTCAGTATCTTTTGTTCATACTTCACAATCTTCTTCTTCCATCTCCAAAGTGAGTCCTCTGATTCCTAGCTTTCCTCTTCCGGTGCATTCTTCCATCTGACAAGATACTCCCATTTCATGTGGCAACCAATCGCTGTAGTTTTGTAGCTCAAAATCTTATCCAACTCCTGTCCTGGCTTGTCCACAATCCCAGCTGGTCCTCTCAGTGGCTCAGTTGTCTCTGGATGATCAACATCAAGTTTACATCTCTTCAACTTACTCATGTGAAAAACTAGATGCTTCATGTGCATATGGTGTGGAAGCTCCAACTCATAAGCAACTTCCCCCACTCTCTTCTTCACTCGGAATGGTCCCTCATACTTCCGTGTCAATTTTCTTGCAGTCCCCTTGGCTGGCTGAAACTGCTCCCCAGTAATCCTGAGAAACACCATATCTCCCACACTAAAGTGTACATCCCATCTTCCTCGATTACCCCATTTCTTCATTCTCCTTGCAGCTTCGTGCAAGCATAACTGTGCCAACTCCAAGGTCTCATCCCAAGCCTTCATTAATTTCTTCGCATGAGGACTCCTCAAAAAACCTCCTGTCACTACGGTATACGGTGCAACTGGCATCTGCCCATTCACCAACTCAAATAGACTATACTTCGTCACAGAAATCTTTTGAATATTGTAGCAGAACTGAGTAATATCCAAGAGTTCAAGACAATTCTTCTGATCAGCCATCACATAATGTCTCAAGTAATCCTCTAGCAATGCGTTGATCCTCTCGGTCTGCCCATCTATCTGCGGATGGTAACTCGAACTCATCAACAACTCTGTCCCAACTAACTTGAATAATGTGGCCCAAAATCTACCTGTAAAATGCAGATCTCTATCCGACACGATGCTTAATGGCATCCTCCAATACTTCACTATGTTCTTAAAGAACAAATCTGCATTCCACTCGGCTCCACAAGGCATATTTGTAGGAACAAAGCCAACATACTTGGGAAAACGATCAACCATGACCATGATCCCATTATACCCCTAAACCTAACTGAGAAATGAAATCCATCGAGACACTCATCCATGGCCTCTTAGGAATCGATAAAGGCTGCAACAATCTTCCTTGTCTCTAATTCTCCGATTTGTCCTACTGACAAATGATGCATGTATGTACATACTCCTCAACATCCTCTCGCATCTTCTCCCAAAAGAATCCTCTCTCCAACAATGCCAAAGAACGATGCTACCCTCAGTGGCCAACCCATGGTGAGTCGTGGCACTCCTTCAAAAGGTGCCTCCTGAACCCAGATGACTTTGGAACATAGAGTTGGTTTCCAAAGGACAAGAACCCATCTCGTAGAAAGAACTTTCATGTCTTCCCCTCCTTTATCTGCTTCACTATATTCTACGCCAAAGTATCGGTTTCAACACTTTCCTTGAGCTTATTATGCATCTCTTCTGACATCTGAATTTGACTCCTACTCCTTTCTACCCGATCTTCTCCCTCCAATGCTGTAAGTTGTCCCTTCTTGCTAAGGGCATCTGCTACCACATTGTGCCTTCCTGGTTTATACTCGATAGTCATGTCGAATTCTACCAAGAAGTCATGCCAACAAGCTTGCTTTGCAGAAAGCTTCGGTTGTGATGCAAAATAACTTGCTGCAACATTGTCAGTCTTGACAAAAAATGGCTTCCCAATTAGGTAATGCCTCCACACATGAAGACAGTGAATGATTGCGGTCATCTCCTTCTCATGAACCAGATACCTTCGTTCTCTATCCTGCAACTTCCGACTCTCATATGCCATTGGATGCCCATCCTGCATAAGAACCCCTCCTATGGAAAAATCTGAAGCATCAGTGTGTACCTCAAATGGTCTCTCAAAGTCAGGAAACTTCAGTATTGGTGCTGTAACCATCCTCCTCTTCAAGTCATCAAATGCCTTATGACATTTATCCGTCCAATTCCACCTCTTGTCTTTCTTCAATAGGTTTGTCAGTGCCGATGTCACCTTGGAGTACCCCTCTACAAACTTCCATTGGTAGTTGGTCATGCCCAAAAACACCCTCATCTCATGGACATTCTTCGGTTCAACCCAGTCCTCAATCACCTTCACTCTGCTCAGCTCCATTCGTATGTACCCTTGACAAACAATATGCCCAAGGAACAGAATCTCTGTCTGAGTGAACACACACTTAGATTTCTTCAAGTACAACTGATTTTCCCTCAATGCCTCAAACACCATCACCAAGTGCTTCTTATGATCCTCCATGATGTCACTGTACACCACTATATCATCCAAGTACACTACTACGAATGAATCCAAGTATGATCGTAGGAAATCATTCATCAAAGTGCAAAATGTAGCAGGAGAATTGCACAACCCAAATGGCATAACAAGGAACTCAAAGCTACCATACCTTCTTACTATTGCGGTCTTCTTCTCGTCTCCTTCATCTATTTGCACCTGATAATACCCATGCCTCAAGTCCAACTTGGAAAACACTCGGGATTTTGCAAGCTTGTCAAAGAAATCAACAGCCAATGGCAAAGGATACCTATTCCTTACCGTCTGCTTATTCAGTGCATGGTAATCACAGCACATCTGTAGCTCATTTGAATCCTTCTTCTGCTAGAACAATACTGGAGCTCCATAAGGGGACCTTGAAGGTATGATGAAACCTGCATTAGCTAACTCCTTTAGTTGTCATTTCAATTCCTCCAACTCAGGCCCTGACAATCGATAAGGTGCTTTAACCGGGGGTTGCTTTCCTGGCTGAAGCTCAATGCTATGGTCCACTGCACACCTTGGTGGAAGATTCTTCGGTAGCTCATCAGGCATCAAATCTGCATATTTGGTCAGCACCTCAAAAATCTTAGCTGGAACAAGCGTCCCCAATCCATCACCTTCAACTCCATTGAACATCACCGCATATGTCTCCATATCTGACTCCTTCATAGCCTTCTCCAAACTTAGTGCAGAAACATGCTGCACCTTGACTTCCCTCCTTTTCCTATGAGTGGGAAAAGTCCAAGTTTGTGACTGTCCAACCAGCATCACCTCATCACAAAAGGGGACAACAATAGCCCTATTTCCCTTCAAGAAATCATGTTCGAGTATCATATCAAAGTCGTTTATCTCCATCACTGTGAAGTCCAACTGACCCTTCCCGTCTTTTATCTACATAGGCACTTCGTGTGCCAAACCTGCCACTTTAGCTCTAGAGTTCACTGCCTTAACTTCCACATTCGAGGGGAAGATCATCAGTTCGACCTCTTTTCCCAACTGTGTCATCATGAAGTTATGAGTGGCCCCCATGTCCACCAGAGCTTGAATGGTCTTGGCATGAACCATCAAGTCCATGAAACCCGAACTGTTCATCCACGATTTCTCCATAATGTTTCCCTACATACATGTCTGTTCTCTACATTCATCAAGCAACGACTTCACTCCCTGTGAACCTGGCTCCGATCCCACCTGTCACGCCCCCAATTCTTTTTTCCATTAAATTGGCTAGGTGCGGCACTGCCTAAGTAACCAACATCTTTCATTGTTAACTTACTTTACAAACTATGCCTTAACATTCTTCATTACACATGAATAACATATTAATGTGTAGAATCCATTAATATTAAAACATCATAGAACAGTAGGAGAACAACATCACATGTAAAATAATCTTTTTATTATATGAGAGAATTTTTACAATGACTGGGACTATAACTCAACCGACGTTACACCTAAGTTAGGAACCCACCCGTGCAAGACCGCACGGTGGTCTCACCACAACTCAACCAAATATACAACACAAGTTTCCTTTGCCAAGTCGGGCGAGCGTGCCCGTGCACGACCCACCACCCAACTCATAACCCAAAACTCGTCCAAGTCGTTTGGCGGGTGGGTGCCTTAAAATGCCCAACACCCGTGCCTCAACTGTGTGCGCAAATCCTGTGTAGAACGCCCGGTGAGTGGGCGCATAGCTTGTGCCTTCGCTGCAGCTCTAAATCGTTACTTCTCACTCGTTGTTCGATTTAAGACCGAGCGTTCGATGCTCAAATGCCAAGTTCCATCGCATTGTTTATATGCCATCATGCATGGAGGTCATGCCCTTGGCCGACCCTCCGTTCACTCCACCAACCGCATGTTCATCCAACATTTGAGTGCCTTTGTTAGGTCAGCCTGCCTATGGCAAATGACTGCCCCAATTCTCCTTTGTGTTCTCCTAATGCTTCCTCGATCGGCTTGTGGATGAGCTCTCCCAACTCACCCCTATAACTATGGAGCACCAACTCATCCTCATAACAATATGTTACACCCTTGGTCACTCCTCGTAGTTTTTCATGCCTTAGTCGAACCGCACGGTGGGTGGAGGGTGTGCGGTAGGGTGTTACACCTCCATTCACGGCAATCAGGATAGCATTTTATAGCTAGAGGAATTACCAAGGCTCTGCCGCCCTGTAGATTGGTTCTCACCATTTGAAATAGAGCGCTCATTCTGACGAGTTTCCACTTTAAACCTTTTTTGAAATAAATAAAACAAATATTGATTATGTCACGGGTCAAAATGTGTTAGCCAAAAATTTCTTTATGTAATTTTTACCAATTTTTTTTTATTTAAAACCAATATTGTCGTTACACAAATATTGACCATGTAAAGCCGTCGGTTGTTTAAAGAATCCTCCTTTGTTGATTTTCATTTTTCTAATTTCTTATAAAATATGGTTGGTTTATAATGATATTACCATATATGCGTTATATATATAACCACCATATTATATCACCACCATGGCTTTTTGACATATTCATTGTTGACTTTGCCTTCACATATTTTTTGTTGACTTTTGAAGACTATATTTTTTATATAGTTTGTGTTTTTTTGTTTAATAGGTTTATAATAATTATATTATGGTTTTGTTTTTATATATATATTTTTTAATATCTTTTTTGTATTATATGGATTTTGTTTCCTATGAGATTTATAATAAAAAAATTGTCATTTTCCAGAGATAAGGAAGTCCATGCTAGAGTGTCATGTGTTAGTGGATTATTAGGCAATTAGTCACCACAAGCAAAGCGGCTCCCACCATCTTGTATAACTTCTAGATTTTTGATGGTAATAAAATGGTCATATTGACTCCAATTGAGGTGCCATGCACATCGTTGGGTTCATAATGATAAACACTATAGCTTGGTGCTAATATTGCTCATATCCAAATACTTTCAAAAATAAACCTTTCCAAAGCCACTTGGATCACCACTAGATTGCCTTTTAGATTACCGTGTGTGTCTTTCATAAGAGTATTCATCACACTTTAGTGGATGAAGACTCTTGCACTTGTGTCATGTCAACATCATTCTCGAATGGTCTCGAATCTCTCCCACTCACTAAGTCTAATACCACTCTTCAAGAATTTAATGGACATAATTTTGTACCTAAGGGGGTTCTTCCCAAGTTTTCCATTGAGATTGGCAGTGAAACCATATATGTCAATGTTGAAGTTGTTGACGCTACTTTGGATTATAAATTGCTCCTTCACCGTAGTTGGTTTTACGGCATGACCACAATTGTCTTGTCTGTATTTTGTGTCCTTTGATTTCCTCATGAAGGCAAGATTGTTACCATTGACGAACTGGACTATCATCTCCCATCAATTCAAGTTACCACTATGGGGACTTCAATTCCACTTGTCGAAAATCACCCTGCTCATTATGAAAGTGTTGGTACATGCTTATTCAAATGCTCATCCCTTATTGGTATCTTTGATCAATTACCACCGCCCGACATGTATTCATTCTCTTCTAAGTATCTTATGCATATGATCTCTTCTGGCACTTATAATGGACTCCATAGACCTCTTGATCCTTGGGTGTTGTCGCTTGTTCCTGTGGAAGTTGATCAAACTACTGAGCATCCTTTTCCACCTTTAGTGGAGGAGATTGCCTCCTTGGAAATCTCGTCAGAACCTCCTGATGTTGGCTAAAAAATCCATGACAATATGGACTGTGACCAAGATCCTTTTCCCATATGGGTCATTTTCCTACCTCTTCCATGTGACTCCCTTGATGATAAGTCTCCTTCTCAGTGAGTCATCTTGGAGATCATGGATTCACCTATTGATAACCCTAGGGATTTTATGCTCCTTCCCACCTCTAGTCTCTCTGATGTGGAACAAGTAGAGTTTGAAAACATAAATCTTGGAATGATTTTGGGGGAAGAACCTCGACCTTCCTTGGAAGCGCCATCCTTGGACCGAGTTATGTCTTGGGCTTCTAATACTAAACTTGCCAATGAATTAGCGAGTTCATCACCACTTGTTAATAAGTGTCTTGTACCACCTTTATGTCTTAATCCTTCCTTATGTACTCAGGTTCACTTTGACAAAATGACTATGTTAGATTGTCCCTAGCATGGTCAACCTTTCTAGATGGGGAAGTTTGATTTCGTTTGGCATGGCTCCATATTGGCAATCCATATGGTCCACTCACCCTCCATAAGTTTGTGTATAGAAACCCTTGGCCTCTGGCTAGTTGTGGGCACCATTTAGCATGACCTATTGGACTATGTCATGCTTGTACATATTGTACATATGAGTGTGATGATTTATCTCTTTTTTGGTTTGGTGTAAGATACAAGTGTTTGTCATGCCTTATTTATGCCAAAAATCCAAAAAAAAAAATATAAAAGTAAAGAAATAAAAAATATATGGTCTTGTTTTTACTTCATCCATGTTTATTTATTTCATTATGCGATTTATATATGGTTCTACTCTTTCTGGATGGTTTTTATAGGATAGGGTGGTGTTTTCATTGTGACATCCATGGACCTTAGGTTTGTTTCTCTTGAAACTCGCATATAGGGGTAGGTCATCCATGCCATCTTCATTGCATTTTGACCATCTGTGCCCTATTTATGCCTTAAGTCTGACCCTGTCAAGTTACATATTTAGCCACTCCCCATTTATGTTGTCACTTAGTGGTAAAGCTTACCTGATCATGGATGCCTTAGTATAACACCTCTTTGCAATTTTTTTATCTATGTAGTCATCTTATTATTTTTTTGAAATCCCTCCTTCTCACCCGACATGACTTAGAATATGAGGCCCATGTCCTCTTCTTCATCATATTTTTGGCTATACCCACAGAGGATTCCACGCTCATATCCCTTGTGATTGTTACTTTTCTATTATTCTATTTTGCAAGATGAGCCTTGGTTTCCTCATTCCATGAATATCATCTGCTTGGCCTACCATTCACTTTCACTTGGTGATTACCCTTTTTTGGAGGAACTGCTATGATTAGTGGTCTTATTAGCTCACCTCTTGTCCACTTTGTGTCATTAGTAGTTCCACCATTACCAAAACCAGTTACTTCCCCTTATACAACTTTTTCCTCCAAGAGGAATTTCCTTAAGATATTTTTAGACTCCTTAATTTGGAAAGGATTGTTGAGTGAACTTTTCTCCTTCATTCTCACTAAATTACTTAAAGGGTCATCTATTCAGTATAATCTTAACCATTTTTTAGACTCAATAGACTAGTTACGAAAAAGAATACTCTAGTCTACTATGGCTAGAAGGTTCTCTCTTATATAATTTTAACTCCTTCTTAGTCTTGGGGGACTAAACTTATGAAAAAGGAATTTTAAAAAAGAGAAAGGAAAGGGAACATTCATCTCCATTATTCATCAAAATTGTAGCGTTATTCATGTCACCCTTGAACGTGCCACCTGTCAGCATCATTATCTCACAGTTGGGTTTTCACTTCCCTAGGATCCGTACCATTCATATGAGTCTATTTACTCCTTTGGTTGGTTACTCTTCCAGTCATATGGAGTGCGCTTCAATGCCTCCTACATTGTCACATGATATCACATGGTCCTTATTAGTCATGTTATCAATTCACTCTTATGTCATGTCATTATTTGTTCAAAGGAAATCTAAACTTATGTCGGCCATCTATAGTAGCATGTTGACCTTTTTGTGTCAGCCATCCTTGTGTCAATTGTACTTCATTGTATCATGACTTCATCCATCCATTACATCATCCTGGTTTGTTTCATGTCAATTGATGGGAGATACATCAAGGCCATCCTTCGATGAATAATATCTTGTCAACTTTAGATAATTATCCAAGAGTTTGATCTAGGGACCAATAGTACCTTATAGCTTGTCAACCTCACTGGCAGTATTTGTCAATATTGACAATGGGTTTACATCGTTGACTCTTGATCAATCGAGCTCACTAGATTTCAGCATCATCTCATATGTCCAGACTTAGTGGACTATAGTAGGTACCTTGGGGTCCATTTTCCGCATTGGTGGATTCCTTCATGTTTGATATTTGTTTACCTCATTGATTGGTAATCAAAAATTTTCTACCATGCTCGACATCAACACATCTATTCGTATGTTGTAGATTTGTACCATTGGGGTTATGTAGGTTAGGTACATCTCAATTTTATATGGCATCCTTCATAGGCTATGTCAGAGTTATGTATCATTTATGTACTTTGAGGACTACCTTGAAGAAATTCTCTATCTTTCATGTGTCCATAGTCTTATTGATCTATACTATGACATAGGTCCACATTATATTTGATGGTGTCTATGCTCTGTCTGTTGATTCACATGGATCCATCAAATACTTCTTCGTGGCCATGCTCTAGAATTCCATGTCATGGATCCATAGTGTATGTTTTAGTGTCCATGTTTAATATCTCTCTATGACATAGAATGGGTATGCACTCCTCGGGGATGCTACCAGCATATATGGGACTTTAGATTTTGGTGTCTTCTAATTTGAGTTCTTGGCTTTGTCTCCTCCCGTCTATTTTGACCTTTGAGCTCAATTATAATGCATTTCGACCATCAGTTACTCTTTTGGATGCATGCACTAGGGGGCTTCTGTTATCAAACTATTGTTCTCCCTAGGATTAGTACCTATGGGTCATTATTTTGATTGATCACTCTTCATATCTGACCACTTTTTTTTCCAGTGTCATGTCACAACCACACAGAGGTTAGTTTATGTGAGCAGTTGGAATATTCAAAACACACAAAGGACACACTCTCTGTGCAGTTATAGTTGATATTTCATTGTTTTGTGCATGCAGTTGGGAGACATGTTCTAGAGACTTGTGGTTCTTAGGAGATAAATTCAACTCCTCATCTTATCCTATCTATTCGAGCTAGATAGGAATCATAATTGAGAAGATTATCTAACTTCTCTTGGTCCTAAGAAACTACATTCATCCTCCTGTTAGTCCTCTTCTTCCTATTTATATTGGGCCATATTAGAGGGTGAGGCTAGTTTTATATACCCAAAGTTTTGGAGAGTGAGATTTAGAGAGTCTATTTTCCATCGTGATTTAGATTTTAGGGCTTCATGTTGTTATGATTGCTTATTCAGTATAGTGGGGAAACTCTACCAAGATGAGGAGAGGATAACTAGAGCTTTAGGTATATTGATGTATTTTTTTTTATATGGTTAATGAAGTCTATGTTCCTTCCACTTATATTAGCATTTTTAGTGATTTATATGTGTAATTTCTAGATTTTTTGAGCTAATGATTTTCTATGGTAGATCTCTTGTCATATTCCTATGTTTGTGTTTCTGTGTAGGCTTTGTATTGGAAGCAGATGAGAGAGACCACCTGAGTTGAGCACAATAATTTTGAAACAATTCTAAAACCCTTCACCAATTTGCAAGGAGGCAAGGTACTTGCCCATATTTTGTAGCATTAGAAACTGCATAAAAACTACATGCGTAGCCATTTGATTTGTGCTTTTTCATTGAAATTAATTGGCCATTCTTTTCTGTATCTGGTAATATCAATCAGGAATGAGATCACGGAGGAATATCTCCTTGCATGTACAACAACAGAATTGGTGCTCCCAATTTTATTCTTGGTGTCATCGCCTCAAACCCTTGGGTGCAGATAAACTAAACAACCACTCAAACATCCATAATGATTTTATTGTGGTGAGAAAATACAATGACCACCTTAGATCACATGAACTTGGTACACTCAACAATTAACCAATGGCCATGATCAATGCACATAGTTCAATGGCATATAAGGGTTGTGGGATCCACAAATCATTCGAATTCAAGAATTTTTTGTAGTCGGGATGTCCCTCAACAAGTTTTATACCAATTTCCTGAATATCTCAAGGTCCCAAATTGGTTCAAGTTGGGTCTCACTTGTTTAAGTTTTGGTACATTAGGGGGTTTGATCCTTTACATATACCTACCTTGTGTTGAGACCCAAACATATGAACTTCTATCTTTTCATAAATTGTATTAAATCTTGGTTCTTCGCAGTTCATGGAAGATCGTACTCATTGTTCTATATTTTTTTTCACTTATTTCACAAGTGCTTCAGGAAATATAGAAACCTCCTAGAAGCAACCTCTAGGTGGATTGTAGATGAGTGCCGAGGACATCTTAAGAGATGAGTGCATGTGAATATTATGAATAGGGATTTCTGTTGCACTCCAATTGTCACATAGTTTGAAAAATATAATAAGGGGGGCTTTGTTCAATAGTCTTCATTAAGGTAGACTCAAGAAAATACATGGATATGAATACACATGGGGTAGATCTAGTTAATCTCAAAGAGAAATGACTAATTTTAGTGGCCGAAACACAACAATAGGCAGCCTTAATATTGGAATTGTAGTAACATAAAGAGGAGGAATTGAAATAAGGTATTCAATCCAAAGGGATGTAGACAATGCATAAACCTAAGCATCAATCTCCAGAAGAAGTATGAAAGAATGAGGAGGTGAATTGGTAGAAATTGTGGAGAGCAATTTAAGATCTCATACTATATACTTCATGGACACACTTGTCACTAATAAGCATAAGTAAATATGTCATCATAAAGGTACTGTAAGATATCAAATAAATTATGTAAATACTTAATTAACACAGGGACTACTACTCCTCAACAACATACATATAACCATGAGAGAGCGAAACCTGCGACTTCTTTATACAATTTCAGAAGAAGAAAAAAATACAATTGAAATTTAAAGAGGAAACCATATTGCTTATTTCTATGATAGGAATCAACTAAACAGTTTCATTAATCCTCCAAGATCATTCTAAATCACCAGTCCATATACATTCAACACTTATTTCTGAAATCTCTCATGAACAGGAATTAGTAGAATCAATGTGGAACCATAGAATTCGAGCCTCTTACTTGCAGAATTAGAGAACCTTTCTTAATTTTTTCTTCCCTATTTCTTTAAGGAGGGTTTAAGCTTTAAAAATGGTTACAAATATGTCTTTAGTCTGAGCTCTAGTTGTCTATTCGACTAGCTGTCTCGGAGTGTTGTGGTTTTGTCTCCCAAATCATTGCAACAGAATGATTCCTTTCTTTAAAATAAAGCATAACAGAATTAAAAAAAACATGGGAAATAACTGAATGATCACTATAACCAAAATATCTCCACACCACTTCCTATGATGACCTCTGATCAAGCCATGTATCTACCACAATGTGTCTCTTTCTATTGCTCGATTGGTCCCCTAGTCACTTTCTGCCTGAATTGAATGAATTTCCTATTTTTTGGATCTGGGAGTGATGAATGGTGATGTTCTTTATGTTGTTTGGGAATCGAAGTTGTCGACTCATCCATCCCTCTAAACATTTTGTATAACACTCTCACAATGTGGTATACCCAATAACGCTATTGTGATGATATATCAGAGATTTTCCGTATTAGAACTTTATTCTTAAAAACATTACAAAACAAGAGAGTTCTGGGATCCTTTGGTCCCCTTTGTCTTATCTCCTTTTTGCATTTTTCTCCATAGGACCAAGAGCTGTGACTGAAGCCTTGGCCTTAAGCCACTAGGGCCTTTTGTTCCTGTCCCAAGGCCTTTTTCCTTTGTAAATAGCTTAATGCTCCTTTTCTTTAAGCTTCTCTAGCGACCATGCGCTAGACCAATATATGGGAGCCCCCTTATCGGTGGTTTCCAATCAGGGATTTTACTCTGGACTCGTGATAATTAGGTTTCTTCAATCATTGATAGCCCTCTATGCTTTGTTCCAGCCCTGCACCTTTAGTTCTTTGACTCTTGTTGCGATTGTGGGCCAACCTTGTATCGGAGCCCCTTTATTAGCATTTTTCAAGTGTGCACTATTGCAACTTGCCGATATCCATCAACCTATTATATGTGATTGCCAATGTGATGTCATCACTGCCATGTGGCACTTCATGAGTGGTGACATGTGTCACCCAGATATGCCCCCATACGCCCCCTGAAATTGTAAAAAAACTCGCCATGTGTCATTCCGTACTTCCACCTCAAGTTGACATCATCTACGACGTGTCCTTATCGAAGCCAATCTTGTGTGACCATGTGTATCTTCTCGAGACCCACCAAAAGGTTCCATGCTTCTTACTAGAGTAGAGAGAAGAGGGCCTGTTCACCCTTGGTATTGCGAGAAAATCCTTTGTAAATTTATTTTTGGGTCCTCCGACCATTTTACACTATACACACTTTTTCAAGGTTCACATGTTTGACAATACTCCTGCTCCATTTCCTTCTTTAGAATTTGCACCATCGAAATACAACTTTCATACTTTTCTATAATCTTTGAGCTACTGATCTAGTCTAGCTGTTGTTGTACCTGTGTTTCTTCTAAAATGAACTCATATTCTTCTAACATTAAGAAGGAGAGATCCCTCTTGTTCCCATACACTAGAGCATTGCTTGGAAAATCAGCTCTCATGACTATTTTAATGAATCTTGATTCCCTATACAGTCACCTTTCTTTTGCACCAAAGATAGGGATGGTAGCATAAGTGAGATCCAGTTTGATGGAACCTCCAATCTTTGATCCCCAAGATCTAGAAAAAAGAATACCAAAACTTGCAGGGATATCAGCTACTAAAATGTCCATCACTACACGTTTCACTAGGATCTGGGCCGAATTTATGACCAAGTCCTTTAGATTACCGAAGTGCCTTACCCTCTGGGATTCAAAAGAGTAGATATCTTTATATGGTCTTGTTATCTCCAAACCTATTTTCTCCATCACCAAAACTGGAATCAAATTATGGGAATCACCTAAGTCCAACATACATTTATGGCGTAGGAGGTCATGTACCATAAGAGTAACATAGAAAAGTGGTGTGGAGGGACATTTTTATTTGACATGGGGTCCAAAGATGGCCATTGGCCTTTATCCTTGGACATTTAAACTATCAAAAGGTTTGAATGAAGCAGATGGATACATGAACTAAGAAACTTGAGCCTTATTGTTATAGACATATTTGGGCACTGCAAACCCAATCTTATATGTCGATAAACCAAGGGCTCTTTAACCCCTAAAAGTGTTGTTTCATGCCCTAAAGGATCATGGTCAACTGATTACATCATTCCCTAGAAGTTCCACCTGAAAAACCACTTGGAATTGGCCAAAACTAGACCATACTGGCTACTCCACTATCAAGTTGCGATTCATACTAACTCCTACACTAGCCAGGTGCAATGCATACTAAAGAGGCCTTCTGTGGGGTGTAATGAGGAAGAAAGGACAAATTTCTAAGAGAGTTTGCTATGTGGATACTCATGGAATCTTCTAGAAGCTTCTCCTATGACACTTGCCTCTCTAAGTTCACCCAGGGATGAATAAGAGATCCAAGAAATCTCCAAGTGGAATGACACTAATCAAAAGCCTAGAGATGACTCACACCCTTGCAGACATCTATAAATGGATCCCTGATCTGAGAGATCTAGAGGCTAGAATTTTGTAATTTGTAAGGAAGTTTTGATAGTTTGTCTTTGAGAGGGAACATTGTATCGTTGGGTGATCTTGCTTTCCATGAGGTGAAGAGGGCTTTGATGCTGGGAGGATGATGTTGGATTAGACAGCTGTGTTTTAATCCTCTTTTCTATTATTAATAAAGTTCTTTGAGTTTTCCTCCATACAATCGTGTATCTGTGAATGTTGTTATTTGTAAATGCCATTGTATGCTCATTGTATTTCTGATTCTGCAATGCTTATGATATCATAGATTGAGATGCTTTGATGGTGTTGTGTTACTTTGTTTCTATAGGTATTCCCTAAGAGGGATGAGTAGGAGAAGAGTTGCAAGCTCTATCGAGGAGGAGAGAAATCAAGCAAGTAGTCAAGCAGAAGATCTAGGTTGGTCCCTTTGCTTCTCTCTTATCTATCATACATAGAGGAAATCACAAATTGCTTTGATTGTTTGTTTCTAGGATTGTTGCCAATCCTAGTGGGACTAGCAGATCGAAAAGACACCAATTTTCCCGAAAACACTTATGGGTAGGTTTTTTCAGGAGTTTAGATAACGAGACCAGGATCTTGACTTTCTCAAGATCTTTTTGAAGATTGAAGATGGCAGGGCCTTTTTCTGTTGTGCTAACTTCTACGAGATCATTTTCTTTTTCATAGATGGGTCTAGAAGGGAGAGGTGATTTCTCTTCTTGGAGGTCTTCGAGCTTATGGTAGTTTGGTTCTGAGGACCCCCTCTTATTTTGAATAATCAGCTCTAAAATTCCCTTCCCCATTGTCATTTTTCTTAGGAGGCTCTAGGGAAGAAGTACCTTCATTTTTGTCTTGCCCTCTCGATCTCTTTCTAGATGACCACATATTGTATTTCTTGTGTAGTTGATCCTAGATGAAATCAAATAAATTATTTTAGTAGTCATTGATATTATCATCTTTCAGTGTTGCCTCAGGTTCCTCCTCCTCTTCTTCATATGTTATGAGTTCTTGTTCTTCATCAGAGAAATAGGAATACAAGTTCCCCTCAACTTCATTAGCATCTGGTGTTTGTTCTTCTAGATAGTCTCCTATATATAGTGGAGGTTGAATGTGATCTTGTTTCTCTTTCCTCTCCCTTTGCAATATCTATAGGGGAGGCCTTTTATATTGGAGATTAAAACCCCGATTGGGTCCAGAAAGTTCTATCATTGAAGGACTTTATTTTCCAGCTCCATTTTTTTCAGTTTATTTGATAAGTGCTTTATCAACTTATCCATCGCCTCTATCCTCCATTCTTGGGATTCTCTTCCTTGACTTGAGTTAGTTGCCTCCTCTTTTCCCTTTTTCTTATCTCAGTGGTCAGATCTGCCTCTTAACTTCTGGATTGAGTTTAAATGTACTTCTACCTCAAGAGAATCATGTTGAATTATTTCTAAGGAATGAGACTTCTTCTCTCTTAGTGTGAAGCTAAACTCTAATTCAATGGCCCAAGGAAAAACTACTCAGGAAACGGCCTGTGGAGGTTTAATCTTAGCAGGCAGGTTGTTGTACAATTTATCAAGCCTTTTTGTAAAAGTTGTGATATCATTTTTAGGTTTATTCTTCATAGCATTGAACTCAGTAAGAATGTATGCATGATCTCTCTTCTATCCCCATTTCCATAAAAATAAATAATCCATTTCTTCCCAAGTCGTAATAGAATCATTGGAAAACGATTTGAACCACTTCCTGACTTCTGCATCCAAATATTGGATGAAAGCTTCAACACTACGTCTTGGTGCTCGACATTTAAATTTTCTACAAAGGCACATAAAATTTTTGTGTCTTTGTGCCAATATGTTAGCTTCTTCATTAAATGTCGATAGGATCTTGAGATAGTCCTGTGGCATAGCATTTAGAGGTTGAGGAAGGTCTAAGGGAGAATATTTGTTTAACAAGAAACCTAGCACATCCATTTGGATTAGAGGTGGTGGTGCTTGATTTATTGGAGGTGTTTGAGGTATGACCAATTATGAGATAGTTGACTGATCGTGGAATGAGAAATTGTTCACACTATGGGTAGGGATGCTTTGGAGTATATCTTTTACCTCCTCAACTTTAGGGAGGAGAGGAAATGAGAGGGAAGGAGTATTGACTAAAACTTATTATTCTTTAACCTCTAGGGAGGAAGTAGTGATTAGCTGATAAATTTCTAAAGGATATACTAGAATTCTAGGAGGAAAATTAGAGAAATGAATTATGGCATTCTTTGAGCTAGATGAGGATGTTTTAGGAAAAGGGGACAATAGCACCAGTATTTGGGGTTTTTCCCTTCCAAATCCTTCTGAATATGATTCTTTCTAGGTCAAATATAGGTGGTTTTCTTTTTTGAGAAGTATCTGAGCATGTATGGGGCTTATTAAAAGATAGGATGATGAGATTATGATTTTATCAGTGGATTCTCCAAGGTGTTTATAATACAATTCAGATTGTGGAGTCGCCAAGGTGAGAGATCTTCAACCCACACCTCCCTTTCTCACCTGATAGAGGGAATGTAATTATTTTTCGTACATGGGGGAAAAAATCTCTAATACGTTCCCCAAAAATGGCACCAAAAATATGTTGTAGCTTTTTCTGTCACCTATGCATAAGTACTTCAGGAAATATAGAAACCTCCTAGAGACAACCTCTAAGTTGATTATAGACTAGTTCCTTGGACATCTTAAGAGATGAGTGCATGTGAATATTATGAATAGGGCTTTCTAATCCACTCCAATTTTCACGTAGTTTGAAAAATATAATAAGTGGGGTTTGGTTCAATAGTCTTTCATTAAGGTAGACTCAAGAAAATACATGGATCTGAATACACAAGGGGTAGATCTAGTTAATCTCAAAGAGAAATGACTAATTTTGGTGGCTGACACACAACAATAGGTAGCCTTAATATTGGCATTGTAGTAATATGAAGAGGAGGAATTTAAAGAAAGGAATTCAATGCAGAGGGTTGGATACAATGTGGAATTGTGAGTGTCAAGCTCCAACAAAAGTATGAAAGAATGAGGAGGTGAATTGATAGAAGTTGTGGAGCACAATTTAAGATCTCATACTTTATGCCTCATGGAAACACTTGTCACTAATCACCATAAGTAAATATGTGATCATAAAGGTATTGTAAGCTATTGAATAACTCATGTAAATCTGTAAATAACACGAGGACTATTACTCCTCAGTGGAATACATATAACCATGAGAGAGTGAAACCTACACCTTCTTTCCACAATTTTAGGAGAAGAAAAACATACATGAAGTGGAATAAAAAGAGGAAAACATACTTCTTATTGCTCTGATAGGAATCAACATAATAGTTTCGTTAATCCTCCAAGATCATTCCAAATCACCAATCCATATACACTCATCACTAATCGCTCAACTCTCTCATGAATAGGCAAGTAGAACCAATGTGGAACCACAGAATTCAAGCCTCTTGCTTGCAGAACTTGGAAGGTCCTTTCTTAATTGTTTCTTCCCTATTTTTATAAGGAGAGGGGAAGATTTGAAAATGGTTACAAAATGTCTTTAGCTTGAGCTCCAGCTTTCAAATCGACTAGCTGCCTCGGCATGTTAAGGCTCTGTTGCCCAAATCATTGCAACAAGATGATTCATCTCTTTAAAATAAGGCATAACAAAATAACAAAACAAGAGAATAAAAACTTGGGAAAGAATTGAATGATGACTCTAGCCAAAATATCTACATGCCACTTCTTGCCATGTATCTTCCATAATGTACCTCTTCCTATTACTCAGTCAATCCCCTCTCGCTTTCCACCTAAACTAAACGAATTTCCTATTTTCTAGAGATGGAAGCGATCAATGGTGATGGGCTCTATGCTATTTGGGAATCGAAGGTTCCAACTCATCCATCCCTCTAAACTTCTTATATAACACTCTAATAGACTGATATACCCAATAACACTGTCGTAATTCTATATCAGAGATTCTCTGTATTGGAATTTTATGCTTAAAAACATTACAAGACAAGTGAGTTTTTGGATCCTTTTGCACCCTTTGTTTTAGCTCCTTTCTTCATTTTTCACCATAGGACTGACGATCATGACCAAAGGCTTGGCCTTAAGTTGCTAGGGCCTTTTTCTCCTATCTAGGGACCATTTTCCTTTAAAAATAGCTTAGATTCCCTTTCATTTAAGTTTCTCTATCCACCATGCACTATCCCAATATATTGCAACCCCCTTATCAATGGTTTTCAATTGGGTTTTTTACTCTAGAGTCATGATATTCAAATTTCTCTAATTGGAGATAGCCCTCTATGTGTTTCTCTAGCCCTATGCCTTTGGTTCTCTGACTCTTGCTGCAACTATGCGCTAACCCTATATCAGAGCCCCTTTATTGATAATTTTCAAGTGTCAACTGTTGTAATGTGCCAATATTGTTGGCTTCATGGGCCCCGACCCAGGTTTAGCATTAGTCATCCAAGCAAATCCCTACACTACTAGACCTTTCAGTGTTAGTTCATGGAGTGTGGACCGAAGTCTCACCCGAAGTAGTATGGGGGATGCAAGAACCAAGTTTCCGCACCATGAGATGGTTGTGATGTCGACTTTATACCTTAAACCCTTCCTTCATGCAGATCGATAAGACTTTATGGATTATCGATGTCCTTTCTCTTTCATCTCTTAGAACCTTTGCGAAGGTATACTATCGTCCTTCGCGTAAACCTACACGATGATTCAGGTACTTACGCACCTTTGTAAGTATGTTACTATATAGGTTCCCGAATTATCTTAAGTGTTCACAAAATTAACCATGTAGTTAATATTATCTTCGCGTAAACATATATTCTTACTTACATTCAGATGACAAAGTGAAATATATAGATTTACGCATCAATATAGCATTAATTCATAACCCCAGTATTCAACATAGCATAATCACAACAGTCATAGCAGAAGTGAAATAATGCACACACAGATGGAATGTACACACTAATTTTAGAATAATTCTCTTTATTGATGATTCTGATTCTCAATACAAACTCTATTTTCCTTGCACACACAACTATAGGGGCCACACACTCATCTGCAGACTTCTACCCTAGTCCTTTACACACTCATCTGCAGAGCCTCTTCCTATGCTAGGACTCTCGCTCTTAGCTCTTTGCAGACTCATCAAGTGCTTCTACTTCACTGAATGAATCCCTTAGACCCCTCTAAGGCCTTCTTTTTAACAATCCCATGGTCCGTAGACCAAGGGTGGATCTCTAAAACCGACACAACCTATCTAGACTAAGGGCAAAAAACCATTTTTGACTCTTGATATATTTGCACTCCACGACCACAAAATGTGGAGACTTTACATTTCCTTATACAAGCTTCAGGCCTTTACCCCAAAACATGATTTTTTAACCCCAAAATTGACCCCAGGGGAGCCATTCCTAATAGGCCCCCAACAAAAACATGGTGACTCGCCCTCGATTCACTCGGCTGGCATGGAGATCTTGTCATGAAAACCTCCTAGCTCAACTTAGACAACTACTACCTTGAAAGTGCATTGTGTTGCTGCCTACTTCATCTCCTCAACCAACTGCTCTGTCAATGGCCCTGCACTATCTGACTTAATATTTTGATGAGTCTCCTACAAACTAGCCAACTTGCCTTCAATATTGGTCATGATCAAGTAGGCCTCATCTAACCAAGGCTTCAAGAGAGCCTTCCACATGGTTTCCTTGTTATAAGCTGCATCTACCTGCTCATTCAATGCCTTGGCCTCCTGTAGCTTATCTAACCTATGCATAATGGTGACAGTGCACATTGTCACTTTGACTTCGTCGTAATGTTGTTGTAGCTCTTGTGCTTCTAATTCCAACAGCTATACAGTTGGATCTTCTTGTAGGTAGGTGACTACCTCGAGTGACTACTCGAAGAGTGTGGTATAGTCCCTCACTATGCTCTCGACTGCTGTTACCGCATCTTTAACAACAATCTCACACTACTCTCTGATCTCTAGTAGAGTCAAACATTGGGCCTTCAACTGCAACTCTGAAATTTTGAGGTTTAGCTCTAGCTAAATCTTTGCCAATTTATTTTGTGTTTCATGCACTCCAGCAACAAGATTTGGAACCCTCACATCTATCGGCTCAGCCTGAGGAATGCCCTGCTCCGGGAAAGTGCTTCATGCCTCATTCACGACAATGGCAATGCACTGGTTCTTGTCTATAATTTCTTTGACAAGGTTAAGGGCAGAGTCTCTCTCGACAGTTAGTTGGCCATTGTTGACCTCTTGTTAACTGATTAAGCCTAATCCACGATGTTCACTGGCCCAGATTTCCATGATCACGTCATCCTGCAAAAGG
Source organism: Pinus taeda (assembly GCA_000404065.3). Classification (NCBI taxonomy): domain Eukaryota; kingdom Viridiplantae; phylum Streptophyta; class Pinopsida; order Pinales; family Pinaceae; genus Pinus; species Pinus taeda. The sequence continues at coordinate 6,525 of APFE031178596.1, read as the reverse complement.
TAAAGCGCCTTATTTGGAAGTGTAGCCAGGTTGAGTCCAACTCTCTTAAGTGCACTAACAGTGGGTCTGTTAGCATTAGTCTCTATTGTTAGTGCTCCATCTGGCAACATTATTACTCGGGGATCCCTTCCGTGTAGCATCCCTATAACTTTTGAGGTGCCAGGTGCCAAGCTGGTTGATGTTGCACTGGTCTATATTTATGATGCATGGATCTGCAGCTCCCACAAACCTGTCTCTATAGCACCCAACACCTATTGTTGTTGCTGCTCAAACTATTGTAGCAATTCTGTGGTGGCATCCCAAACCGTATCACCTATATTATTTAAGTACCCCTCTGTTAGGGTGATCAGGTCTACAAACATCTTGCTAGCCTTGGACTTCTTCTATGACCCTACTTTCTCTAGATATCTAGTGTGCATGGTGTAGAATAGAGTCGTCTCCAAGTCTACTCCTCACTGCTTCGTCTGATCATCTTCTTCCTTTGTCTCCGAGGAAGCCAACTTCTAACTCTGATTAGAGTCGCACTCCTCTTTGCCTGTCTATCCACCTGACTATTGTGCGGCAGCATGCTTTGCCTTGGCTTTGGCATTAACCTCCTTTTTCCTCTTCACCACCAACTGTTCCATCTTTAGCTAGGATTCTTCCTTCTTCCGCTGCACAACGGTCTTGCTAGATCCCACTGTTGATTCCATGGCATTGTATCAATCGGTCAGCCAGCAATTGAGGACTGCTACAATTGCATCATCTGTGGCCAAGTATGGTAGGTAGTTCCATTTCTGCTCAGGTTCCTTCCACGCCCATATTGATACATGGTGGAAGTTAACCTTGAATTCAATGTATTCCTACAACTTCTCAAAATTTGTAGGTGTCATTTGCGTCTTGCGATTGATGGCCTTATGGATGCTCATTTCCATCAAGATCCTGAATATCTTGTTGTCCTTTATTTCCTGAGGATCCTTCGTCACCCATAATGAAGCAAACTTCACTGCTTCTGGCACATCTGGTGCGACAGAGGAAACTGGTTGTCTTTAGGTAGCTCCCATGCAACCATCACTATGGACAATAATACACATGCATAGTCGAAAGTTTTACTTTAATGTTGTGCCTCAAGGTAGTTCATGAGGAGCTCACCATAGAGGTAGCAATCCTAGTTAAATTGAACTCCCTTTGCCCACTAGGATGCCAAAGTTGTCACTGGTGTCGGCACTTCATCTTTGCGACACTCTCTCATGACCTTACCTGCCAAGTTTTCCATCGCCACTTTGACCACAGGGTCATAGATACTTGAAATGGTGTAGCCACATGACTTCTTTACAAGCTTGAATTTTTCCTTCATCGCGTTGGCAAGCACATGCTCGGCGGCATTTTTTCCAAATGCCATGGCCAGATTTTCTCTTGTATATGGCAACCACGTTATCCTATGCATGAGCATGTCCATGATGGATATCATCTCCTCCAACCATAAACACCCATCGTACACCAAGCACATCATCTTCTTGATCACTACCAGAGTGATAGGTGCGTGGTTGTAATGTGGAACCCATAGTAGTTTTAGTAGGCCTACCTTGTCCATGCCTTTCAGCCACTTCCTTGGCTCCAACCTGATCACTCTAGTATTTTTTTGGAAGACTCGATGCATAAGTTGGTATGTCTCTAAATGACAGAAGCACTCCATTTCAGCTAAGTCCTAGTCCTCCAATTTCAAAATGGGGACACGCCCCAAGCACGATCCCTCAAAGACAATTTGGTTCGGCAAGAGGGGTGTGTGCAGGGTGACGTTACTCTCATCAATATCTTTGGGAACGTTCGTCTTTCCCATGCATCAAGGAATGTATTCAAGTAGCTTAGAAATGGGGTCCAACCCTTCAAGTTCAACGTCCTCTATTTCCACTACAATATCCTCATCATCGATGCGTATTTCTTCGGCACCTTCTTCTGCCTCTAGGTCAATGATTTTAGCCTTTTATTGTGTGGTGGTTTTTCCTGACTGTGGGTGCTTCCTCCGTGATGTACGCACTAGTGGCCACATGTCCTTCTTCGATTTTTTCCCCTCATGGGTCGATGGAGGCCTTAGCCAGGGTGTCCCAAGGATTTAGGTACTTCTTCCAGTAATTCCACAGGCGCAACTTCAGGGGCAACTCCCCCTGCTTCCATAGCTACCTCTAACACAGCTCCCTCAGTTGTCACTACTTCAGTGCTCATAGCTTCTGCAGGCTTCGACATGATGCTATGCAACAATTCCTGTGTCTCTTGTGGAAATGTCTCAAATACTGGACTTGCGAGAAAAACTTCAAAGTTTTCACTGTTCATGTGTGCCTGAGAGCTCAATAACTCGATTCTCAAAATGACAAGTGTTTTTCGCTAGGAAGTCACTTGTATTTTATAGGGAAATTTAAGTTCAAATCTGACCATTCCCCCCAAAAGCAGTTCATTAATGCTAGATTGGCAACATATTTTCAAAGATTTGGTCCATAAATTATGACTAAAATTCCTCCCCCCCCCCCAACACTCCCTTTGCCATTGTTTTCATCGTCAAATCATGAACAGTGAGATTAACGATCACTTTTCAACTATCCTGCGCAGTTTTCCCTTTGGTAGCACAGCAGCCCCTTTTGTAGCACAGCTGCCTGTATGCATCTGTGGGCTCTGTGACATTTCTTTGTTCCGTGAAGTTCCCTACTAGCGTAGCTCTCCAACCTAGGCAATGTAGTTTATAGTCACGCACTTCCTTTTAGCTACCTAGAGCACTAAGACTAGGCTTCCCTCATATAATCAGCTAGTTGGATCACTGGTGTATGGCTTCAATCAGCTACCATTCACCTCCCCTGGGAAGGTTTCTCCATTCAATTTTACCAACTGAACTGCTCCACCACCTGTAATCTCTTTGATGACATATGGCCCTAGCTAGTGCATCTTAAATTTCCTTCGAAATTTATCAAATTTACTGTCATATAACAAGACCAGATCATTTACCTTGAAGGTGTGCAGTTTGATGTGTTGATCTTGCCATGCCTTTTCGCACTCCTTTTGAGCTTTTTGATGAAATCCAACTAGAAATCGGTCCTCCTCTAGCTCTGCTAGCTAAGCGAGCCTCTCTTCCAGGGATCTGTGATCTGCCATTCCTGTTACACTGAAATTTGTCACCATGACTATCTGCAGTTAATATGGCTCCATCAATAGTCATATTATCCTCCTTGTCAAGCCTCATACCTCTGCTTTTCATGTCAAACTTCAAAAAGAGAGAAAGTCACTTAAAAACATGTTTATCTCTGGGTACGCAGGTTCTCTCTACCTTGCCTGCGTGTACGCACTCCAAACACACTCTACCTGCGTACTTGTACGCTCTGTAAGCCAAAGGATGGGTGCGTACCCCTGTAAAGGTCAAAAGGCGCGAGTTTCATCTTTAAAAAGTTACTTGTGGTCACTTCTAGAGCCTTCTAGAAGAGTGTTTGACGTGTATTGAGTACCTCCAGATGGTTCA